>PITA01024586.1:8832-26110 GCA_004023965.1 Spilogale gracilis | reverse complement strand
CACACAAATACACCACCAGTCCTCCTCTTCCTCCCGGAGAGGTCATTCAGTGCCTCACCATGTCACTCAGGGCCCAGACCGGCTCGAATGGTGGGACACTTCCTTCTGCCTTCTGATTCTGTCTCCTTTCTCCAGTCCTTGGTGCGTTTGGTTCCTGGCATTCCCTCTTCGACCAGGTCTCCTTCCGGCCCTACGTGTGGTGCCGCCACTCCCCTCGCTTTGCTCACACCTCCCAGGCTGACGGCCCAGGCCTCTCTGGGCTTCAGGTTCTGCGTCTCTGACTGCTTTATCTCCCCCGGTGGCCTTGGTCTCTTCACTGGCTTGGTAGGTCCTCCAAGAAGAGAATGTTGCCTCATTCACCATCACATATCCCTCAAGGCTTGCCACTCCGGGAGGTGTTTCATATACTTTTTAATATCATGTATGAATAAGTGAGTTGAATGAATAAATGTATTCTGTTAATGTCTGTTTGAGGATTCACACAATAAGGTGCAAAAGATCTTCCAAAGGAGTATCCACGCATGGCTTTTTCTCCTCGCCTAGGAGAGAATGTGTTGGAGAAGAGCCTAAGGAATGCTGTATTTCATAAGATAAAACAGATGAGCTAGAAAGTGGCATAGTCAAATATCTTTGACAGACACTCAATTTTTTAAAACTTAAACAGGACATTTTGATCCTCTAGCATGCTAAGTATAGTTCAACTGTCCAAAAGGAAATACTTTGCTGCATGTGTTAAATGTACTGGAATATATTTGTTTGGGGTTTGTCTAATGCACACCAACTGTTCCGCAGACTGGGATTGTGTGGATAGCCAACTGGGAAGAATGATGCTCTAGAACATCAGATCTTTGACTTAGTCACTACTTACAAGAATGTAATTTTAAAAAACAAAACACTTTAACCCTAACCCACTCCTAGTATTTAGGAGCGTTTGACCACTTCTAAGAACACCTCAGTAGCTCTTTGCAGGCCACTTGGACACAGAAGGCACTTCAGGCTTGGCCAGGGAATGGGTCACACCCTAGAAGGCCAGGGAGGAGACATGAATCTGCTTCAAGGTCACATGGGTTCTCTCTCAACCCACCCGCTATGTGGAATATGGGTTTTTTTCCCCCCTCTACCTCCCCAAGCACAGTGACATTTTGGTCCTGAAGCCCACACACACTGGCTCTCAACCGCAGCTCCTCTCTGGGGCCTTTGGGATCAGAGCAACTCCTCATGTTCCAGCAGCTGCAGGAAGTACTGAGTGACATCACCTCCCGCTAAGCCAACAAGCCTCCCCAAGGTCAAGCCAGGAGCAGCCATCTTTAAACGGAAAATACACAGATAATCTAGCTCTTTCTGTCTTGTGGAATGAGCTCACAGCTCCGGGGAGCCCGGCTCTATGTGTGTGCCAGGTGATGTCAGGAATAGTGTCCTGACACTTCTGATGCTCTGCAGGTGTTTCATTCATGGGCCATCCCCCAGCCTCGACCAGATGGCAGCGTGGGAGATGAACGTCCCGCTCTAGACCTTCCCTCACTTCTAGTTATAAGGCCTTTGGGGGACAGACTGGCCTATTTTCTTGGACTGGGTTGTATGGATGTTGGGCCAATCAGAATGGAATAGATACTGGAATAGGGTGGGGATGTAGAAGAGCTTCTCTAGAGATTTCCCTACAAATAAAAATTCCTGGCAATGGCCTCTCAATTCTATCATCAACTGTTATTCTCTGGGTCATGGAAAATCCTGCATTATTGGTCATATATAAGGACACAGCGGAAGAGCTCAAGGAAAGCTCATTGGCTCACTGAAAGGTGAGCAGAGATCTGTCGCACAGGAGAAGAGCCCCCGCAAGGAGTCGGACCACCTGACTCCCTGCTCCCTTCCTGGCTTTTTCCAAAATGAAGAAGCAAAGAGGGTTCAAAATCAGCCTGTACTTAATTTCATGAAAAAATGAGCTTTTCTGCCATCACTATTATTCAGTTGCTGATACAGTTGGCCTGACTGTACCCTCACTTGCTCATTCCAGGTGGGAAAAGAGCATAAATAAAACCAACACGTCTCTTTGAGTTCCTCAGAAGAAAAGGTTCTAGTCTGATGCCCATGTTTCCATTCCCCATCAATTCCTCACTTGAGTCTTTTCAGGGTAGGGGTCTTTCTTTTTCAAGAGCCAGATGTTTATCTGTCCGGTATGCTGAGCTCTTGGAGATACCCATGTGGGTACCATAGAGAGATGTTAATGAAGGAGTCCTATCAAACTTTGAGTAGAGACACCTAGGGTGATGCCGGAAACTGAGCGGGCTCATTCAGAAAAGGAAGGAGACAAGAAAGAAAGGAAGGGAGAGAGAAAGAAGGCGAAGTAGAAGAGGAAGAAAGAAAGGAAAGGAGGGAGCCCGTGGCGTTTTACTAGTCAGTCCAGAAATATGAAACCTGGTTCCTTTGCCAATGGAAGAGAATGTAACGAGCTTCCCTGATTCCCCCCTTGATTGGTGTCCTGGCCCCACCAGCCTCAAAACTGAGGAGAACCAAGCAGCCACCTGGGCCTCAGCCTTGGAGGGGCTGCTGGGGGCGTTCAGACCATTCCTGCCTGTGGTCAGGACTGGCCCGCAGGAAGCTGGTTCACTCCAAGGTCACTGTCTTCAGAATTTGATGAGCAATCCTCAGAAAAATGGAGGGGAATCCAAAGATTGAGTCCTGACTCCAAAAGCATGCCAGCAGTTTCTTTTCCTCTTGGGACTTATTATGTCCTTCAGGAAACTGCAAAGGAACGCCAACTCCTAGTGAAGTTTCCCACACAGGCATGACCCTGTCCCTTCATGGCACATACAGGCATGTGCCAGGGCAGACGGGGACATGCCTGGACCTGAACAGAAGAACTACCTCTCCCTGCTGTCAGCAGTCAGCTCGTGGCAAACTGGGAAGGGCCACAGTGAGAGTCGGAATGGCTCACCCTCAGCCTACACGGGGCCAGCGCCGCCATCATCTGTCAGTACCCCACACAGCCCTCCACCGGCCCATCCATGACGCAGGCATTCCTAAGCCAGTTCGGCCCCTGGCTTCGTCTCATGAGGGCTCCAGGCTGCTTCTCCTGGACTTTTCTCTTCCCCAGGCAGAACTAACCGTCCCCCCGTTCCTGGGAATTCAGCCAGCTGCTGACTTGAGAGGGCACTTGAACACCCCTCACTGCAGTGGAGCAAGTAGGGCCTGGGCTTCGGAATCAGATGGCCAGGGTTCAAATCCCAGCTCTGCACTCACTTGCTGGTCCCTTTGGGAAAGTCACGTAAGCTCTCTGAGACTCAGCTTACTCGTGTCTGAAGTAGGGATAATAATAACAAAACTGTTAGGAGAATTAAATTGAGAACATCTCTATTTAACATCTCCTTGAGAACAGAATCTGCCCCATCCAAGTGTTCAGCCTGCAGTAAGCACCCAGTAAATATTTACTGAATACAAGCAAAAGGTTTTGCACAGTGTTTAGCACATGGAAAGCTGCCGTAAGTGGATAACAATATCTTCCTTATTATTATTTTCTGCCTCTCCTCACTTGGAGGAGCTTATTTTGGCCACTATATCAGTCAGGGTCCTGACAGGAAACAGATGGTACATTCCAGTTGAGGAGAGTTTAATGAAGGAATCACTCCGCGGGGGGGGGAGCGGGTAGAGGCAGGATTAATGGAACCAGCAGGGAATGGTTGAACATTTCAGAACTAGCAACAAGAGAAAGAATGCCATCTCCCCTAAACTTGAGGTGTCAAGGAGGGAAGCTGCTGCCAGAACCCTGAGAGACAATCATAGTTGAGGGGGCAGGTCCAGAGAGGAGAAATCCGGGGTGGAACTCAAGGGGAGGCGGAAGAAAGAAATCTCCACCCTCTGCTCTCCCGCTGATGCCTCCCAATGGCCAAAGGCAATGATCCGGGAACAGGCATGGTGTGACTGGAGAACTTCCAGGACGTGAAATCTCAAAAGGGTTTATGATCTCATCCACCTTTCCTAATCTACATAGATTTTTTCCAGCAGCTTTATACTATAAAGGACAAGATCTTTTCCCTAAAACACTGAGGCCAATGGGAGAGTTTAAAATTTCACCTGTTATCTCTTCCTGTTTGGGGGAGTCTAGACATCTGGGGCCCACCTGTTCTGTGGAGTTGACTCCACAGCTGTATCGTGCTTTTGCTGACCTTCCTCAGACGATAAATTTCTGCATGTAGAATCTACCAAGGGGCTCACTGCGCTGTGAAAAAAATAAGAGATGAGCCCAGGCATAAATAAACAACCGGTATATATTTATTTTTTAATGTTTGTAATACTTGGGTAATTTCTTTAATAAAATTTAACCCCATGAATATATGTAATATCTGTAACCTACCCATATTGGCACATTGTCTTCACACTGCCTATTGTATTTGTAATAAGACTTAAATGTATCCTAGGCTGGCAGGATGAATTTAACTTACTTTTGAAAGACTGACATATCTATGCTTTGAGAGCCCGTGGTCTTCACTCCCCCAGAGCTGCACAGTTAGGTGGGTGGAGTCCAGCCCCTCTACCCAACGGCTGCCAGGGAGCCCAAGGCCTTCACTAGACATAGAACACAGTGCCGGTGTCTGAACATAGTGAGTTTCGGTTAGCTCTTCCCTGCTCCAGTCTGCTCACCTGGCCCGAAGAAAACTGCAGTGTTCACCAATCAGTGGGGGTGGTGAAGGTAATGATGGGGAGAACCAAAAACGGGGCAGCACGGATTGTATTCTAGAGACTACACAAGTGCCTCACATAAGTTATCTCATGTGTTATAGATTTTATTTTATAGATGTGGGAAACAAAGCCAAACAATATTAAGTTACTTGCCCAAGATAACAAAGCTGGCGAGTGGAAGGCCTGGGATTGGAATTTAAGTAATCTAGATTGTACTTTGAACCATTGAGCAATTCTGCTTCTGATTCTGTCCCTAAATATTCACAGAAGGGGGGAAAATTAGAAGAACGTGTACTTTTCAAGTGAAGAGTGGATTTCTTCAGAAAGTGAAATAATGAGTGGGTTTTTCCTTCTGCTTCTTACGTGTTTGCTCTTTTCCTGATTTTTTTTTTAAAGATTTTATTTATTTGACAGAGAGAAACACAGCCAGAGAGGGAACACAAGCAGGGGGAGTGAAAGAGGGAGAAGCAGGCTTCCCGCCGAGCAGGGAGCCCGATGTGGGGCTTGATCCTGGGTCTCCGGGATCATGACCTGAGCCGAAGGCAGTCGTCCAACCAACTGAGCCACCCAGGCGCCCCCTGATTTTATTTAAGAACCAATACGTTAATTTCAGAATGGTAAATATAAACTTTTTGTCCAAAGGCCATTTTAGAGATCTGGTTCCACTATGAATGATGATTGCCATATAGTCCATTTTCCCCTCAGGTTACTACTATAAACCCTACAGAGTGAGACCAAGAAAAAGCCCACACATATATGGTCAACTGATTTTCAACAAAGGTTCCCAGGCAATTCAGTGAGGGAGGAATAGCCTTTCCAACAAATGGTACTGCTTCAACTAGACACCTATGGGGGAAAAAATGAAGATCAACCCTTAGCCCTCACCACAAACAGATAGTACCTTGGGATGGCTCAAAGACCTCCATGTAAAACTGAAAATTATAAAATGTCTAAGAGATGATATGGAGAAAAGCTCTGTGAGCTTTGGGTAGGCAAAGTTTTCCTAGATGGAAAACAAAAAGAATGGGTCATTTTATTTTTTTAAGACTCTATTTATTTGACAGAGAGAAACACAACCAGAGAGAGGGAAGCAGGCTTCCCGCCGAGCAGGGAGCCCGATGTGGGACTCAATCCCGGATCTCCAGGATCATGACCCAAGCCGAAGGCAGTCGCTCAACCAAGTGAGCCACCCAGGCGCCCCAAGAATGGGTCATTTTATAAAAATGTTTTTGGATCGATGCTACTTCATCACAACTAAAGACTTTTATTCTTTGAAAAACACCATTAAGAAAACATACAGGTGAGGCTCCTAGGTGGCTCAGTCAGTTAAGCATCTGCTTTTGGATCAGTTCATGATCCTGAGATCCAGGGATTGAGCCCCACACCGAGCTCCCCTCAGTGGGGAGTCTGCTTCTCCCTCTCCACCACTTGTGCTCTCTCACACACTCTCTCTTTCTCCTTCCCTCAAATAAATAAATAAAATCTTAAGAAAAAAAAAAAAAGAAGAAGAGGAGCACCTGGGTGGCTCAGTCAGTTTGGCACCTGTCTTTAGCTCAGGTCATGATCCCAGGGTCCTGGGATCCAGCCCCTTATTCAGCTCTCAGCAGAAAGTCTGCTTCTCCCACTCCCTCAGCTCCTCCGCCAGCTGTGTGCTCTCTCTCAAATAAATAAATAAAATCTTAAAAAAGAAAAAAGAAAATAAAAAGAAAACATATAGACAAGCCACAAGCTGGGAGAAAATTTTCAAAGCACTGTGCCCAGAAAATACAAAGGATATTTAGAGCTCAATAAAAAGAAGACAATCTATTTTCTTTCACAGGCAAAAAAAAAAAAAAAAAAAAAAAAAAAAAAAAAAAAAAAAAAAAAAAAAACCACACACAAAAAAAAGCCAAAACAAAAACAAAAACAAAAACAAAAAAAATAAAAACAAAAACAAAAAATAAAACTGAAAGCTACTTCAAAAGCAAGAAATACAAAGCGCCAAAAATATATAAAGAAGATGCTCAGCATCATTGATCTTTGGGGAATTGTAAGTTAAAACTACAATGAGAATACAATGAGATGTCACTGCACATTCACTAGAATTGCTTACATTTAAAAGATTGACCATACCAAGTATTGGTGAGGATTCAAAGTCACTGGGATTCAAAATACCCTTGGAAATACAAAACAATACAGTCTTACAGAAAACAGTTGGGCAGTTTCTTCAAGGGTTAAACATAAACCTACCGTATGACCCAGCTGTTCCACACCTAGGTATTTACCCAAAAGAAATGAAAATGCACATCCTCATGAGGACAGGAACGTGACTGTCCATAGCCACTTATGTGTAACCACCAAAGCTGGAAAAGACCCAAATGTCCATCAACAGGTGAACTGAGAAATCGTGGCCTATCTCTCCAGGGAAATACTGCCCAGCAATAAAATGGAGTAAAATACTGATCTATACAAAATATGGACAAATCTCAAAAGCACTATGCTATGCAAAAGATGACAAGCCCCCCTCCAAGAATAGGGACTGTATTATTCTATTTATATAAATTCTAGAGGACCCAAATGAATATGCTGTAACACCAAGCAGAGCAGGTGTTGCCAGGGAATGAAGGTGGAAAGAGGGAAGGATGACCGAGGGGCCTAAGATAACTTTTGGGACTATGGAAATGGCTGTGCTCTTGACTGTGGTGATGGTTTTGTGAGCATATACGCTTGTCAATGACCATCACATTGCATACTAAATATATGCAGCTTGTTATACATCTGCTAAGTTTCTTTTTAAAAAAAAAAAACACAACACCTTTTCTGTAGAGCTCCTTGTCTTAGGACTGAGACATCTGTGCCCTTCTCCAGCAGCACCGTCCTGGCCCACCACACTGGGCAGCCCCTTTTCTCTTGCTCTTTGCCTTAAAACTGGCCTTTCATGCATAGAGCCCTTAGATTTTTTTTCCCCAAAGTTTTTACTGCAGTGTGGTCACATG
The DNA here is from genome assembly GCA_004023965.1 of Spilogale gracilis. Lineage (NCBI taxonomy): Eukaryota > Metazoa > Chordata > Mammalia > Carnivora > Mephitidae > Spilogale > Spilogale gracilis. The sequence goes on along the minus strand of PITA01024586.1, from coordinate 18,461 downwards.
CATGCATTTAACTTACAAGAATTCAGCCGCAGACATGAGGCAGTAAAGAGGTCCATGCCAGTTTTTACAAGTAGAAAAACCGTGTCACAGTGCAAGTGATTCCCTCTTCTTTTCCATTCCAGGAGTCTGAGAAGGGTGAGGCAGCCACATTCTTCCTCCAGATCACCCATATGTCTCTCATTTTAGGAGAATCTCATCATTTGAAGTGAAATTCTAGTGCTTAAAACACAAGACTCTGTACAACACAGCCTCGAAATGCAAACCAACTGCTCCAGCCTTCAGTCAACGGAGGAAACAATGACCTGTCCCAGAAATGGAGAAAATTCTAATTGCATTGGCTTCTCCCCAATTATAAGGATAATTGTGCTAGCCTTGACTTCCATCATAGGTGTTGACTTTTGAACCTCATGGAAGATGAAACTTTATTGCATCTTTTCTGATCTTCTAAACAACCTCTATGAACTGGCCTGTGCAAGTAGTATTATCCCCCCAGGACAGAGGAGGAAACAGAGCCCGAGTGAAATTGTAACTTGCTAATTACACAGCTAATGAGGGACAGCTTCATTCCAAGAATCCACATCTTCAGACAGCAAGTATAGGATTCCTTGAACCATATCGCCCGTCCCCACGCTGCCATTGTGCTTATCAGCCCAAAGCATTCCTCCTGGCCTCAGTCTCAAGGAGAATTCTCTCGGTGACTCAAGCTATTTTCACAACGTGAACACAAGCTCCTGCTTATAACTTCTCTTTCTTAGTCGTGTGTTCCTCTTAATCAAAAAGGGAATTAAGTTAATCTAAGCATTGTAGCCTCATGAACCTTACCTACCAGTTGTAATAAAAATTTACTTTAATTCACCACCAACCTGTTAGTTATCCAAGCTTTGGGAAGAAGGGACACAGATGAGGCCAAATTCTGGGGATAGGATTCCACAGACTCAGAGGAGCCACCATCCTGGGGGAGTCCCCAGCATGCCCAGAAGTCAAGAGATGGGTCTACCCTTCCCACGTGCCACACACTTCCCTGAGATCAACGTACATTCGGCCATCTGTGCACACACTAGCCGCAGCCCTGACCTTGCGAAGCGTGGCAAAGGTGACGGGGACTCTGGCTGCTGCCCAAAGCTCCTTGCCAGGCACTTGGCACCACACAAATCACATTTAATTCCCAGCTGTGACTCAGGCGAGAAGCTAAGATACTGGTTCTCCCCGGACAGGATGCAGACAACCGGAGGGGGAGAGAATACGCCCTGAGCATTCTACCTGCAATCTGGATGTGTTTCCTGCCCTAAATGAGGCTTCAGCCTATAAGAAAGCACGGGAGTTTAGCACGGTCAGTTCACACACATGGCCTCACCCAGCAGGTAGCAGTCCCGATTCCCCTGGCCTGAGGCCAGAGTTTCCATGAACCCCAAGGTTTGGGCCAAGTGCTTATGCTACTATCCTCTATCACTAAACTCAGCTACAGCATGGGAGGGGGCTCCAAGAATCAGGGGAAATCGGGGCGCCTGAGCTCTCCCAGGTCTCGGACAGAAACACGAAGAGAGGTGATGGTGAACAGAGACGCGCAAACACAGAATGTTCATTCCCTTTGTGGGCTTGTCCACGCATCTCAGAGTGACAGAGCAGCTCAGTGACCTTGGAGTATACAGGCAGTTTGGGACCCTGTTGGCAGAATCTTCCTTAACAGGCACTAGACCTGAGGCTCCATCTGTGGTTTTTGTTCAGTTGCATTGTTGTCTTTTTAAATCAAGGAACCTGGGGCGCCTGGGTGGTTCAGTTGGTTAAGCGACTGCCTTTGACTCAGGTCATGATCCCAGAGACCAGGGATGGAGCCCCACATGGGGCTCCCTGCTCAGCAGGAAGCCTGCTTCTCCCTCTCTCGCTCCCCCTTCTTGGGTTCCCTCTCTGGCTGTGTCTCTCTCTGTCAAATAAATAAAATCTTTACAAAAAAAAAAAAGTTTAAACCAAGGAACCTCTCTGCCTGTGCCTCCAATTTCCTCCTTCTGACCCAGTAGCAAACCAGGGCCATAACAAACAAGCCGCTAACGGTTTGCAGATGAAGGAACATCAGGAAAGTCAACAAATTTGCTTTCCCCTGTTGCGTTCCTTCCCTTAAGGGAAGAAAGTAAGAGACGAACCCTTAGATGTGAACTCAGAAATTTCCCAACAACACGTTTCTCACCAGCTCTCACCAAGGATCGCCGGCACTAAAAGTGGTCCAGCGGCCTGAGTTCAGTGCAGCTGTCCGCAATTCTGCTCCGTGCGGAATTCCACTGAATTTGTCAGCTGTTTTCCAGCTGCCTAAAAGAGGCACGAAGTAAAAGGCAAAGCACTCTCTCCTTGGCCAGATGGGTGGAGCAGAGAAAAGGAGCACTGTTGTTTCTTTCTCGAGTGTGCTTTATTTTTTTTTTTAAGATTTTATTTATTTGACAGAGAGAAACACAGCCAGAGAGGGAATACAAGCAGGGTGAGTGAGAGAGGGAGAAGCAGGCTTCCCGCCGAGCAGGGAGCCCGATGTGGGGCTCGATCCCAGGTCTCCGGGATCATGACCTGAGCCAAAGGCAGTCCCTTAACCAACTGAGCCACCCAGGTGCCCCATCAAATGTGCTTTAAAAAAAAAAAAAAAAAAAAAAAAAAAAAAAAGGCTTTCCCTAAAGCATAGATTGCTGGATTCTCATGGAACCCTGGATGCAGAACCTTTGGGGTAGTTCTCTGAGTGGGGGCCATCGGCACCAGATTTGATCTGTTGAAGGTCATGCATTGCTAAGAACTCCAGCCACGGGTAGAAGTAGTTCAAGGTCAACTTCATTTTACCAAGGGCCCTGCACCCTCCAAAGCCTAAAGTACCACAGTGTGTAGATGGAGAACACAAAGCACACAGCCCAGCTCGGAGGCTACCCAGGGTGCTCCTTCTGCTGTCAGTCCTAGAGCCAAGCCAAGACTCTAGGCCTTCCAGACTCTCGAGGATCCTGTCCCAGGATCAGACTGAGAGGGCAAATATTTTATATGGGCCTTGTTGTTTTTTGAGAGGTAAACTATTCATGATCCGTTTCTAGATCCATTTTTATTTGAGTCCTCTGTCATTTGCTAAGGCACATATTTCAGTCCTGCTCCCTGCTTGAAGACACATCAAAATGGGTTCGGAAAAGAGCAAGGAAGGGAGAGAGAGAGAGAGACAGACAGACAGACAGACTATCCCAGCAACAGTAGCCTCGCCTCTGTGGGGTGTTACTAGCCTTCATTCATCCTCATGCAGTAAATCAACTTGGAAATGTGGCTGTTGGGGGTTCCTGAATGTTGCAGAGCTGCCTGGCCAGATGCTTGCATTAAGTTTCATTATATTCTATTAGGAGTTCCTGTCTTGTCTTCCTTGTATCTCGCTCTGGACTAGCCCAATTTGACTCTTACAAAATAGGGGAGCCTGTGGGGGGGTCTCTCTGTGGCCCCTCCCCCCACCCGAGAGCAACAGCTGGGATTCCTCTCCTGCTGGCCACCTACCTCTAGTGGCAGGAGTGACAAGCACCGCTGCTCCCATGGTGGCATGTTCTTTGTCTCTCATCTGTCTGCTGTCTTAGGACACTCATTTAAAATAAGGGATCACTGGCAGGCATCAATCAAGCGTGTGCATGCATGTGTGCGTGTTCAGTTTGATTTAGATCTCTAACGTCTTGAGAGAAAAGACAATTTTTTTGGCAACTGTAATCTGCAATTTATAAGTGTAATGGAGTGCTTAGATTGTAGAAGGGCTCTGTAGAAGCTCATGCCGTGAGTACGTTCATGCCTGAGTCCCTGAGCCCCAAATACCTGAAAAGTGTGGCCTCCCTTGGCATATTGCCCATAACATGGCCGAAGAAGCACATGGAGTTCGTCTCACAAGCAGATTCCTTCATCTGATGAAATTATTTGTAGGTGACTATGGTGCCAGCCCAATGGCTCAGTCGGGAGAGCATCAGACTTTTTTCAACGTGACTATGGTCACACTGGTGGAAACAAACATACAAACAAAAAACCACTTACACATTCCCTCTGTGAGAGAGTCTACTGCCTTTGAAGGAATAGCATTCCTTGCTGAGTTACAAAACAACCTTTTTGGCCAAATAGTGCCATTCCAAATTTTTTTAGATGGGTTCAATATTCACCTCCAGGTCTGTTTTCCAACGCTTAAATGAAAAAGTATTGTGGTTGATGAGCCAGCCAACATGACAGCTTGAATGCTAAGGGGGAAAAAACAACAACAACAATTTTATTGTTAGAAAGGTGGAGTAAGTGACTTTTTAATGTCTTTAATTAATGCTAACACGTGTTTGGAAGTGAGAAATGGGCTTGCAGTCAGCTTCCGGAAGCCCAGGCACATAACCACTCCCCTAGCACATTCCTATCCCACATTAAGCTGCTCTCCGAGTTAGGATCCGTTCCTGTTTACTCTTTCTCACCAAAGGAGATGGTCATTTCAGAACCTTTATCAACAGCAATAAGTAATAACTGGACTCCCCCGTTGGCAGCACCCGTGCTAGACCCTGGGATACAGAGAGGGGAAAGTCAGCCGTGAGGGCCTATAGTCCATAGAACAGCTGTCCAAACAGGCAACCAGCAACGCGAGGCAGCCTCAGCCCAGGGCACAGGCGTGGTTCAGGCAGAGATCCTCCAAAGACGACTGAGGCCTCTGGAGGGCTTTCTAGAAGAAGCCTGTGCCCTTAAAGCAGAGAGAGGCATCGCCAATGACAGCAGAGCCGAGGAGACTCATGGGTGGGGTTGGTGGTTTAATGATGTGAATAAAGTTAGGTTGGAATGTGCACAGTGGATGGGGGAAATCAAGCGGAGCCTGGGGCAGGATGAGAGAGTTTACAAAAGACAGACCCAGAAGGTGAAGGCAAAAAGACAAGTAAAGGCACAGATCTCAGAAATCTTGAAGCCCAGGCTTGTGCGCCCCAAGTACAAATCAGAAATCACTTCATTAAACTTCCATCAACCTTCCAGCTGCATTGACTCAGGAGATCTTGGTGGATTGTTACTTGTCTTTGGTTTTCTGCTTGTTTTCGGTGTCTTTTACCACCCATGAGCTTTACCTTTAGGTCCCTACACTTTGAGCTTGATATGGTTGGCCAAAAAGGAAAAAGAGAAGAGATTACAGGTTGTGTAGTTGCTGCTGAAGATGAGAATAAGAATTCCAAATGATACGGCACCACAACTCCCTGAAACAGGCAAATAAAGGGACCACAAGTGAATATTCTTGACCACATGAGGCACCGATCCAACTCCGACTCTATTTTTGCTCGGTGTTTTTCCTGAAAATCTGCTTTTTAATTGGTCCTTTTATTCTGATCTTGAGGTTAATATCCGGTGGATTAGGCACCTGTGTTTTTAGTGTGAAAAGAGCTTATGTATATTTCCAAAGAAGTTGGTAATCCACAAAATGCTTAGGTATGTCCCATTTGATCTGTGCCAGGATAGGTAAGGTTAGAAATGATTACTCCCATCCCCATTTTATAGGTGAGGTAGTTGAGCATCAAACAGACCATGAGACTTGCCCAAGGTCACCTAGCCACAGTCAGGCTTGTATCTCAACTCCCTGGATCTATGGGATTAACACATATCTCAATCAAAATCCCACCTTTTTCTCTACGTAGCCTCTTGCTTAATATCTTGCCATGAATTTCTTTAAACCTCAGGAGCTTTGTGGTATTCCCTAGACCACTTTTTAAGACTGGACCTACGCCAAAGAAGGAAATTTTATGTCCTATTTTCTGTGACTACCAATAGTCAGAACTACTGTTTACTACTCTGAACACTGTGTTCTTAATCTTCCACAACAACCTTAGAATATAGCAACTGGTATCCAGATTGGACCGGTGTGAAGTCAGCTTTAACAAATGTTCAGTGACCAAGCTCAAACGGGCTAGTAATGGGTGGGGTGGGCATTCCAAAGACCTTGATTACACAGGCAGAAAACTGCCCCCCAGTGGAGGTGGGCGATTATGAAGGGGGGTAAGGCGTGATTTCTGGTTCCCCTGCTTCAGAATCACAGAGGATTGCTATTAAAACTGCAGATTCCTGATCCAGGATGTCTAAAGGCTAACACGCAGACCGTGGAATCTATATCTTCACAATCTTTCTAGAAAATCTTTGCCAATGCTAAAAGCTGGGACACACTAGCTAGAGGCATGGTCATAGAACAGCATAGTATATGACCCAAAGAATCTGGGAGGACGGAATATATGAAGGAGGTGGGGGACTCTGAAAGAGGCAGTAGGGAGAGAAGGAGCCTCAAGGTTTCCATGTATCAGGAAGAAAAGACTAGCTTTGGCACAGGAGAAAGATCGCCAGACTGAAAGGCAACTGAGCTTCTGGTCAACAAGTCGAGGGCCTCAACTCATCTCTTGTCAAGGAAGGAGCTCGACAGAGAAGACAGATTGGCTTCTACCTCACTCAGTGACCCTGGGCCACTCACTTGATTTCTCACTTTGGCATCAGTAAAACAGAGTGGTGGGACCACATGATGGTGAACACATCACCTGAGGCCAAATTAGTTTTCCTGGAGTTCTGTCCTCCCCCTATTGCAAGTCTCTATCAGTGGTTTTAGCATCTCCTGCTCCAGCAGGATTTGGCGGGAGTATTTTTTTGAAAGGTTCAAAAGCCACAAAGGTCCTGTGAGGAGAATGAGCTGAAGGCCGGGGCTTAGTCAAAAAACCGGGACTCCAGCAGAATGAGCACGACCTTGGATGGCCGGATGTGGCCCCACAGCTGTCACCTCTGGGGGGCACCCAGCCACGGGCAGCCACTTCCTGGGGAGAATATTTCCAAAGTCTGACATTCCAGTGATACCCTGCCTTTGATAGAGAGCTAAACATCCATTATGACAGGAAGGTGCCATGCATCCCACTGTCACTTAGCCTCCCCTGGGCAGCTGTAGAACACTTGAGAAGTATTGCTTCATCCATGGAGGCAAGTGAAAGCCAGGCCTGAGGTCCTACCATCCCACTTTAGAAATGGGAGCGGCCTGATCTAATCAAGCAGAACCAGGATTAAATAAAAATGCATTTGAAGCCAAAACAATGATAAATAATTTTCATTTTCAAGGAGGGACCTGGAACCATACATCCTCCTTAAAATGGAAAGAGAAATTTTTTTCCTAATCCCTTTGAAATTACTTTGTTCAACACATATGAAAGGCATCAATCCCAACCAGCAGGGTTTCCAAGGAGGTTTTATGATTCAGTGTCCAGAGCCCCCCAGTACTGACAGGAGAGCAGACTACCAGAATTTGAAGAACTACTTTACTCACTTGGGGGAGGGGAAGAACGTCAGTTCCTCCCATATTAGTTCCCCAGGGCTGCTATAACAAAGGACCACAAACTGTTTTTTTTTTTTTCACCTCAGTCTGGAAAGGAGGAGTCTGAGATCAAGGTTCCTTCTGAGGGAGGGGCTGTGAGGGAAAGATCTGTTCCAGGCCCGTCTTCTTGATTTCCAGATGGCTGCCTTCCAGCCCTCTCCCCTCTATATGTGTCTCTTTGTCCAAATCCTCCACTCTTTATCCCTTTCCATCAAGACACTGGTCATATTGGATTAGGGTCCATCCCAGTGAGCTCAGTTTAACTTGATTCCCCGTAGGGACCCAATATCCAAATAAAGTTACACACTGAGGTACTGGGGACTAGGATTTGGACATATCTTTTTTGGAGGCAGATACAACTAAACCCACAACACCTCTCTCCCGTCACCAAAGACAGCTCCATGGTTCCAAAGGAAGGAGAAGAACAGCAGGATTAATGGCTTTTCATGGACATGGCACCCTCGGTTGGGGAGGCTGAGGGAAGAGAATAAATCAGAGAGAGTAAAACAGGCTCCAGAAAAAAAATCCAGTCAGAACAGAAGGTCCGGTATAACCTACTGAAGGAATAGAAGATGCTGGATTCTCAGCAGAGCATGATTTAAGTTAGCAAACTGCCAGAGCAGGGGGCTTCCTCAGTGGGTGCCTAACATGCTAGAAGTGTCTAGACCCATCGACCACCTGGCTGCAGAGGGCAGAAAGGACCTAGGGGTCAATGCAAGCTTACATGCAGCTTAGGTCCCCTCCTGACCCCTCTGAGGCCCCACAGCCACCTTTCTGGAGAAGAGAAAGGTAGGAGTAGAAATCTGAAAGGTTGAGAACTTACAAAAAAAAAAAGTCTCCCCAAAGGTGGCTGGTTTTTTGCTTTTTTTTTTTTTTTTTTAAGATTTTGTTTATTTATTTGAGAGAGAGAGAAAGAAAGCATGCATGTGTAGGAGGGAGCAAAAGAGAGAGAAGGAGAAGCAAACTCCCCACTGAGCCCCTAGGCAGTACTCCATCCCAGGACCAGGGGATCATGACCTGAGCCAAACGCAGATGCTTAACTGGCTGAGCCACCCAGGCATCCCAAAAGTGATTATTGTAAACCAAAAGATACTTAAAAAAAAAAAAGATTTTATTTATTTGACAGAGAGAAACACAGCGAGAGAGGGAACACAAGCAGGGGGAGTGAGAGAGGGAGAAGCAGGCTTCCCGCTGAGCAGGGAGCCGGATGTGGGGCTCGATCCCGGGTCTCTGGGATCATGACCTCAGCCGAAGGCAGTCACTTAACCAACTGAGCCACCCAGGCGCCCCCCAAAAGATACTTTTAACCAGATGATTCTTGGATGTTCTTATTGGCAAGTTAAAATACTAGGAAAGTTTTTCTTTTCTCCCCAGCTGGGTGAAGGTGCTAGAGCAAGATTAGATCCATTACCAAAAAAAATTACACACTGTATTTTCTTTGCCTATCTGATTAATAATATAAAATTGCCAACTCCCATCTCTCTACAGAGGGAAAGCAGTTACAAACTAAGCGAGGAAACTTTTGAGGAGTAGTTGAAAATCCAGGGCCAGAGCAGAAGTGAGGATGACATCAAGAATGAGAGGACCAGCATGACAGTTGGCTGAGTGTTTAGGGCCTGGGACATCATTTCAGTGTACATGAGACCACACCTTCGCTATGACCAAAACCTACCCACATACTGTCCCAACTGCACATCTGTAGTAATACCAGCCAATTTCCCCCACCAAGCTCTCCTGTGAAATCCCAGGTCCACTGTGGTTTTCCTCCTGAACCTCTCCTTATACCTCCCAACCTCCCTCTGGAGTTTTCATCATTCCCCATTCATCTGCATTCACTCTTTGAAGAACACAATCCTGTTTCACATAAAACATCCACATATTAAAAGCTTTCTCCAAATGAGTTCTTTGGACCAGTCCATTGCTCTGGAAGGGAGCTGTGTCTTTTAGCACAAGAGCTAAGCAGCAATAGCCTTTGGGGAAATGATAATATTGGATCTGATGATGGAACTCGGGCCAAATTTCAGCGTAGAGCCTCAGGGGCCCGAAGTGACTGTGTATTTGCCTTGGCACTGGGGTCCTGAAGCCACAGAGCACCATTTATGGAAACGCAAATGGAAGCCAGTGGGCAAGTAAGCCAAGAGAACGAGGAGGGTGTCTGCGCTCAGCTCTGAAGACAGCACCCAAGAGCACTCACCTCTGTGGACTCTCACCTCTGTGGACTCTCACCTCTGTGGGTACTCACCTCTGTGGGCACTCACCTCTGTGGGCTCTCACCTCTGTGGGCACTCACCTCTGTGGG
>PITA01024585.1:0-25998 GCA_004023965.1 Spilogale gracilis | reverse complement strand
AAAAAAAAAAAAAGAAGGCAGAGGCTTTAACCCACTGAGCTACCCAGGTGCCCAAGAATGCAGTTTCTCCAACATTTATAGAACTGGTCTCATTATTCTTTCTTTGGAGACACCAGCACTAACTACTCAGTTCCTCCTACTCACAGGTCTGGGTCTCAACCCCATGGGGCCCTTCCTCTGAATTCAGAGACGCAAGCACCTGTCAAGCAGCACCTCCTCTTTAGACATCTGAATTTCAACTCTTTTTGGCCCTTCTTTTAATTTTTTTTTAAGTTTTGAATTTTAGTAATTTCCACTTCTACCCTCTGTTTCCTCAATCCTAGGGGGAGGTAGCCGTTCCTACAATTATTACCACCATGATACCTTAGATTTCTCCTTTTATTTCTTCAGTTATATAGTCAACAATCCATTATATTAAATTCTCTTTTGAGGTGCCTGAGTAGCTTAGTTGGTTAAGTCGCTGCCTTGGCTCAGGTCATGATCCGAGCTCCTTGCTCAGCAGAAGCCTGCTTCTCCCTTTCCCTCTGCTTGCCACACACCCTGGTTTTTTTCTCTCTCTCTCTCTGTGTCGAATAAAAAAATAAAATCTTAATAAATAAATAAATGATTTCTCTTTTTTAACATGTGGTTTCTACCTCCTTACAAGATCTTGACTGATATGTAAGAATCTGATATATCCTGATACTTCAGGATCCAGTTCAAATATTACCTTCTACATGTCTTTCCCCATTTCCCTCAGTCAAAATTATTTCTTCAGTTAATTTTTTTAAGATTTATTTATTTATTTTAGAGAGAGAGAGAGCGAGCAAGCGTGTTCTTGAGTGGGAGGAGGGGCAGAGGGAGATCCCAGGACCCTGAGGTCATGGCCTGAGATGAAATCAAGAGGTGGAGGATGAACCCACTGAGTCACCCAGGTGCCCCTTCTTCAGTTAATTCTTAATGTCTTTCTTAAGGCCTATAGGCTTTTGGTTTTCTAATCATATGCCAAATCACTCCCACATGCCTAATAATATCCTTTTAATGCCCTACAATTACACTGAAACCCCATCACTCAAATTAACTTTGTGGATCTAACAAATTCAACTACCAATTCTCTTAGAGAAGGGTAGGTATAGAGCAGGCAGGAACAGACATGGGTTCTCATCCATTCTCCTACATATTGTAATTCTGTGCAATTTACTTAATCTCTTAGCTACATTTCACTTTTCCTACCTTCGAAGACGGCTCTGAGGATTAAGTTATATAATATAAAAAGATTAAGTAAGATAATGTATGTGAAGGCCTCAGCACCATTCAAAAACATGAACTCTTACTTTTGTTATTAGTTTATAATTTATCCAGCTATGAATACCAAGACCTAGTGTTTGCTTATATTTTTAAAAAAATGGGGTGCCTGGTGGCTCAGTTGTTGACCATCTGCCTTTGGCTCAGGTCATGATCCCAGGGTCCTGGGATAGAGATCCACATCAGGCTCCCTGTTTGGTGGAAACTTGCTTCTCCCTCTCTACTCCCCCTGCTTGTGTTCCCTCTCTTGCTGTGTCTCTCTCTGTCAAATAAATAAATAAAATCTTTAAAAATAAAAATAAAAAATAAAAAAGCTCTCCTCAACTACTTACTCCCCTTTCCTGCTTTATTTTTCTCCATACCATTTGTCATCATTTGAGATGCCATATATTTTACTTATTTCATTGCCCATCTCCTACCATTGTAAGATTATAAATTCCATGAAAGTGGGGATTTTTCTTGATTTTGTTCATTATTTTATCCCCAGAGCCTGGAATAATACCTAAGACTACCAAAGGTATACTAATAAACTTTCTCTCACCAAAAAACTCCACAAAAACCAGGCGCCTGGGTGGCTCAGTCACTGGGCATCTGCCTTCAGCTCAGGTCATGGTCCTGGACTCAACGGATGGAGCCCTGCCATCAGGCTCCCTGGGAGCTGGAAGCGTGCTTCTCCCTCTCTCACTCTCCCTGCTTGTGTTCCCTCTCTAGCTGTGTTTCTCTCTGTCAAATAAATAAATAAAATTTAAAAAAAAGTCTCAGTGTTCTTATTTATGAAATATCGGTGGGATAATAAGAGAACCTAGTTTAGGGGCGCCTGGGTGGCTCAGTTGGTCGAGCCACTGCCTTCCGCTCAGGTGATAATCCCGGAGACCGGGGATCGAGTCCCACATCGGGCTCCCTGCTTGGCGGGAAGCCTGCTTCTCCCTCTCTCGCTCCCCCTGCTTGTGTTCCCTCTCTGGCTGTGTTTCTCTCTATCAGATAAATAAAATCTTTTTTTAAAAAAAAAAAGAGAGAGAGAACCTAGTTTAAAAAATGAGACAAAAGTTGGGGTGCCTGGGTGGTTCAGCGCCTTCAGTTCAGGTCATGATTTTGGAGTCCTGGATTGGATCTAGTACTGCATCAGGCTCCCTGCTCAGCGGGGAGTCCGCTTCTCCCTCTACTTCTGCCCTTTCCCTGCTCCTGCTCTCTCCCTCTCTCACTTTCTCTCTTTCTCACATAAATAAATAAAATCTTAAACACACAAACCTGAGGCAAAAGTTAAATGAATTATTGTAAGTAAGGCACGTGAATCAGTAGCTGACACATAGTGTTAACTTTATTATTTTTATTATTTATATATTTATCATGTGTACTTTTCTCCATATGCCACCAACATTGGTTTGTCATTTCCAACATTTTCTGCTACATTTTCCAATGTTTGTATCGATTCAAACAGGTCTATCAAGTTCTGTGGCATTCTTGGATCTAACAACAGAATACTTAGTTTGCTGACCATGTATTTGATGATTACCAACAGGTATAAAATCTTGGCAAACATTTCTAGAGATGTTGATTTATTATTGTACTTCTTTAAATATTTTATTTATTTATTTGAGAGAGAGAGAGGGAGAGAGAGAAAGCACAAGCAGCAACAGGGGCAGAGGGAAAGGGAGCGGGAGAAGCCAACTCCCTGCTGAGCAGGGAGCCAGATATGGGGCTTGATCCCTGAGCCAAAAACAGACACTTCTAGCAACTGAGCCACCCAAGTGCCCAACTTTTGCCTCAGTTTTTTTTTTTTTTAAGATTTTATTTATTTATTTGACACAGAGAGAGAAATCACAAGTAGGCAGAGAGGAAGGCAGAAAGAGCAGGAAGCAGGCTCCCCACCGAGCAGAGAGCCAGACATGGGACTTGATCCCAGGAACCTGAGATCATGACCCTAGCCAAAGGCAGAGGCTTAACCCTCTGAGCCACCCAGGCGCCCCTTGCCTCAGTTTTATAAACTATGTTCTATTATTATCCCACAGATATTTCACAAATAATAAAACAGTCTTTTTCTTTTTTTTAAGATTTTATTTATTTGACAGAGAGAAACACAGCCAGAGAGGGAACACAAGCAGAGGGAGTGAGAGAGGGAGAAGCAGGCTTCCCGCCGAGCAGGGAGCCCGAAGTGGGGCTCGATCCCGGGTCTCCGGGATCATGACCTGAGCCGAAGGCAGTCGCTTAACCAACTGAGCCACCCAGGCGCCCCAAGAAAACAGTCTTAATACAGGTTGCATAGTTCACTCCATGTGATTTGAAATCACATTTTTAAATTTTTAAGTCATCTTTATACCCAATATAGGGCTTGAACTCACAACTCTGAGATCACGAGTCACACGCTCTACTGACTGAGCCAGGCAGGCACTCCATTTATTTATTATTTTTTTTTAAATATTTTATTTCTTTATTTAACAGAGAGAAATACAGCTAGAGAGGGAACACAAGCGGTGGGGGGGAGTGAGAGAGGGAGAAGCAGGTTTCCTGCAGAACAGGGAGCCCGATGCAGGGCTTGAGCTGAAGGCAGTTGCTTAATAACCTGAGTCACCCAACACCCCTCATTTATTTTTTTTTAAGATTCTATTTTTTAAGTCTTGTGTTCATGATCTAGTCATCAACTTTGATCATTTTCCCATTGGAGATTCTGCTATAATGGAGTGCAACAGTTTCTCACTGTAGGTTTTGGGGAGCACAGAGGAATGCAGGAAGCCTTATTATCTGTCTTACCCCACTTTCTTTTTTTTTTTTTTAACATTTTATTTATTTGACAGAGAGAAACACAGCCATAGAGGGAACACAAGCAGGGGGGAGTGAGAGAGGGAGAAGCAGGCCTCCCGCCGAGCAGGGAGCTCCATGTGGGACTCTGTCCCCGGTTTCCAGGATCATGACCTGAGCCGAAGGCAGACGCTTAACCAACAGAGCCACCCAGGCACCCCTTACCCCACTTTCTTAATGTGTTCACAAAGTATCAGATAGCCTGTATCTCCCTGCCTAGAAAATATCCGTTCTTAAACATGTTCGTTTTACTTCCTCTAGGAAGTTGGCCTTTATCCTGTCTACCCTTTTCAGACTCAATCAATTTCTTGTTATTGCTCTTATTGGGTTGAAATTCAACTTACACATTTGACTTCACTGCCAGATTGTGAGCTACTCTGAAAACATTGACCGTTTCTCCTTTATCTCTCTCCCCCTGCCCCAGCTCCTAGCATCTTGCCTGGAATGTGCTGGTTGTTTAACAACTATCTGTTGAATTGGTTGGGGTTGCTTTGGAGATGAATCAGTAGAAAGCCAGGATGTAAAGAAGGATGAAAGAACTCGAAATAGAGCATGTGACAATTAAGTATAGACAAGCAGGGCATGTTCTCACACAGACAGGAATTCTGTATGATTTCAAAGTCGGCTGCGTGGGTGAGTTGAAAAGTCAGAGAAGATTTCGTTGGAAAGGTACATAAGGGCTAATTTGTGAAAGGTCTTCCATGCTCTGCTAAGAACAGTAGACAGTGGTGTGCTGGAGTGGCCTTGGACTGCTAGCTCATGAACCAATTATTTAAATCATGTCCAGGGGGCACCTGGGTGGCTCAGTTGGTTAAGCGACTGCTTTCAGCTCAGGTCATGATCCTGGAGACCCCGGATCGAGTCCCGCATTGGGCTTCCTGCTCGAGTCCCGCATCGGGCTTCCTGCTCGGCGGGAAGCCTGCTTCTCCCCCTCTCACTCCCCCTGCTTGTGTTCCCTCTCTAGCTGTGTTTCTCTCTCAAATAAATAAATAAAATCTTTAAAAAAAATAAAATAAAAATAAATAAATCATGTCCAGGAATTTTGTGAGCCAGTTTATCTCACATTGGTAGTTTGAAATCAGGCCATGTGGGTATTTACACCACAGATAGATTTGCAATTGCTGAAAATCAACATTTCCTTTTTTTCTCAAGAGACACAGTTGTTGATAGTCTACCTGAACATTAAAAAAAAAAAGATTTTGGGGCGCCTGGGTGGCTCAGTTGGTTAAGCGACTGCCATTGGCTCAGGTCATGATCCCGGAGACCCAGGATTGAGCCCCACATCGGGCTCCCTGCTTGGCAGGAATCCTGCTTCTCCCTCTCTCACTCCCCCTGCTTGTGTTCCCTCTCTGGCTGTGTTTCTCTCTGTCAAATAAATAAATAAAATCTAAAAAAAATAAAATAAAATAAAATAAAAAGATTTTATTTACTTATTTGAGAGACAGAGTGAGCAAGAGTGAGAGACAGAAGGAGCAGGAGGAGAGGAAGGAGATTCCTTGCTGAGCAGAGAGCCGAACACGGGGCTCAATGCCAAGACTCTGGGACCACGACCTGAGTTGAAGGCAGATGCTTAATGGATTGAGCCACCCAGGCACCCCAGTCACTGGAAAGTTTTGGACATCACATTTAAAAGGTTGTTAAATCTTATAAGGTTGTTATAAAGATTAGATGAGAAAATAAATATGTAAGAAACTTAGAGGGGTGTCTGGATAGCTTAGTTGTTAAGTGGCTGCCTTCGACTCAGGTCATGATCCCAAGGTCCTGGGATCAGAGCCCTGAGTTAGGCTCCCCGCTAAGCAGGAAGCCTGCTTCTCCCTCTCCCAACTCCCCTGCTTCTGTTCCCTCTCTCACTGTATCTTTCTCTGTGTCAAATAAATAAATAAAATCTTAAAAAAATGAAGGTGCTTAGAGTACCTGGCATAACAGAAGTACTCCAAAAATATTGTTTGATATTATCATGAGAAATTTTAAGTACCTATTTCTTTTTTTAAAAATTTTTTAAAAGATTTTATTTCTTTACTTGACAGAGAGAGATCACAGGTAGGCAGAAAGGCAGGCAGAGAGAGCAGAGGAAACAGACTCCCTGCTGAGCAGAGAGCCCTATATGGGCCTCAACCCCAGGACCCTGAGTCATGACCTGAGCCGAAGGTAGAGGCTTTAACCCACTGAGGCACCCAGGCGCCCTTAAGTACCTATTTCATGTTAGACATTATTCCATGCACTGGGGATATAGCAGTAAACAAAATAATGTCCCTACTCTTATGAACTTTAAATTCTAAGCATACAAAACAGATTTTTTTAAAGTTTTATTTATTAAAGTAATCTCTATACCCAACGTGGGGCTCGAACTCATGACTCCAAGATTAAGAGTCACATGCTCGGGCGCCTGGGTGGCTCAGTGAGTTAAAGCCTCTGCCTTGGGCTCAGGTCGTGATCTCAGGGTCCTGGGATTGAGGCCTGCATCGGGCTCTCTGCTCAGTAGGGAGCCTGCTTCCTCCTCTCTCTCTCTGCCTGCCTCTCTGCCTACTTGTGATCTCTCTCTCTGTCAAATAAATAAATGAAGTCTTTAAAAAAAAAAAAAAGAGTCACATGCTCTTCTGACTGAGCCAGGCTGGCACCCTTGCACTTATGTTATTCTTAGCAATGTGACCTTAGACAAGCAACGTAACTTTTCTGGGCCTCCATTCCTTCAGCTGCAAAATGATGATAATACATAGGACTTCTCTCCAAGGGTTATTGTTTTTTGTTTTTTTTTTTAAGATTTTATTTATTTGACACACAGAGAGATCACAAGTAGGCAGAGAGGCAAGCAGAGAGAGAGGAGGAAGCAGGCTCCCTGCTGAGCAGAGAGCCAGACGCGGGCCTCTATCTCAGGACCCTGAGATCATGACCTGAGCGAAAGGCAGAGGCTTTAACCCACTGAGCCACCCAGGCGCCCTCATTATTTTTCTTTAAGATTTTATTTATTTATTTGATGGAGAGAAACACAGCTAGGGAGGAACACAAACAGAGGGAGTGAGAGAGGGAGAAGCAGGCTTCCTGCCAAGCAGGGAGCCTGATGAGGGACTCAAACCCAGGACTCCGGGATCACAACCTAAGCCAAAGGCAGATGCTTAACGACTGAGCCACCCAGGCACCTCTAAATTATCATCATTATTTTTTCCAGAAGGGATAAAGATGTGGAACAGGAAGGTGGCAGGCAAAGGTAAGGGTGTAGGGGTAAAAGGAAAATTTGGAAATGTTATAGGGAATATAAATATAACTTTTCTTTTGTCATCTGGCCTTTTAAAAGTCACCACCTAAGGCATGTGGCAGGAGGGCAAAAGCCCTTTGGGGCATGGAGAGTGTAATCTGGGCAGGATCCAGTTCTCTTGTAGTTGTTAGAATTTTGTCACTTGGGTTTATATGGTGCCTTTTATTTCTACTTTAGCCAAGTATGCTTAGGTTTCTCCCTCTATTTTACCTCCTGCTAAAAAAGTGTCCCCTGAAAATAAGAGGAGGAAGAGGGTTGATGATTTAGTAACTAGGATAAATAAAGAACTTAAAGACCCAGTGTGCCTGGCTGGCTCAGTGGGAGGAGCACATAACTCTTTAAATCGGGTTTATAAATTTGAGCCCCACATTGGGTGTAGAGCCTACTTAAATACATAAACTAAAAAAGGAAAAGCAAAGAGTGAAGACCTGAAAAAGTTTCATGAAGTAGCAAGGAAAGAAACAAAACAAAACAATGATATGGACAAGGAGAGCAGAGAAAGTGGAGTAAGTGGTGAGAGTACTTGTGACTACCTGTTTCTCCGTAATTACCATCCAATGACTTTCTTTAGTTGCTATTTAGAGCCTGGAATTTGGAATCCAGATTGGATGTCAGATATGGTTTTAGGCCCAAGGGAACTATGTGTTGTGCTGGGTAGGGCAAAGTCAAGGAGGTGAGATTTCAAATGTACAAGTGTGGGGCAACAAAGAAGAGGGAGAGAGCTTTGGGGTGTTAGCTAGTCAATAAGCAGGCAGAAGGGAATCCAGTGGTATTTGAGCAACAGAATGAACATACAAGGCTGTTTATTGAAGCATCACTTATAACACTTGGAGACATTGTGAATGATCATCACATTTATTTATTTATTCATTGCAACATTGTTATTTTTTCTTTTATAAAATAAAATAAAATCTCCCTCAAATCATCATTACCTTTTTAGTCTTCCCCAGATTGGACTTCATTTTAGCCAAAACCATGTTCTATCTTAAGTTGGTTTTCTTTTTATCCCCCTTCTCCTTTTTTCTTATGCAGCATTGTTTATGAACATTGGAAACAAAGTGGATGGCCCCTCTTTGTTTGAGTTACACTTCCTTAGCCTCCACTCCCACTCTCATTTCCCCACATACTGCAAATCATTTGTTTATATAGACGTACATTTGTGATAGAAATTTTTAGCCCCACCCCCATAGAATAGAATTTTTCATTGTTGTTGAATTTTTTTAAGGAATTTTTTTTTTAAGATTTTATTTATTTGACAGAGAGAAACACAGCCAGAGAGGGAACACAAGCAGGGGGAGTGAGAGAGGGAGAAGCAGGCCTCCTGCGGAGCAGGGAGTCCGATGTGGGGGCCAGTCGCTCAACCAACTGAGCCACCCAGGTGCCCCTAAGGAATTTTTTTAAAAGATTTTTTATTTTGATTTATTAGAAAGAGAGATCACAAGTAGGCAGAGAGGCAGGCAGAGAGAGAGGAGGAAACAGGCTCCCTGCTGAGCGGAGAGCCCAATGGGGCCCTTGATCCCAGGACCCTGAGATCATGACCTGAGCAGAAGGCAGAGGCTTTAACCCACTGAGCCACCCAGGCGCCCATTGTTGTTGAATTTATATTTTCATTAATGACTTGTCCTTTCATGCTTAAGGATATTTCCTCTCCATTAAGATCATCAAGATAGGGGCGCCTGGGTGGCTCAGTGGGTTAAGCGACTGCCTTCGGCTCAGGTCATGATCCTGGAGTCCCAGGATCGAGCACCACATCGGGCTCCCTGCTTGGCAGGAAGCCTGCTTCTCCCTCTCTCACTCTCCCTGCTTGTGTTCCCTCTCTAGCTGTGTTCTTCTCTGTCAAATAAATAAATAAAATCTTAAAACAAAAAAAAAAGATCATCAAGATAATTTCCAATATATCTCTTTTAAAGACACACAGGGTGACATTGACAAGTGTGATATACGCACTTGTATACAATGGGTTATATACATTTCTAGCTAGAAACTGCAACATGACTCATTGCTTTCCTTATCAGGAATGAAAGTAAATAAGAAAAACATATGGAAATAATTTTGAAACTGCTTCTATCTCTTACACTATAAATAAATTTCTAGATTTTAATTATTACAAGTAACAGATTATTTGTGACATATTTTACAGCTGTAGAGTTATATCTCTAGGGAATCCGTAGAGTGCAAATTGCAATCTCTAACTTTGCCTATATTCCTGTGGCTTAGAGCTTCCATTTCTGAGAATTTAGACTATAGTTCTGTCTGCACACATGTGCTTTACTATTTGTAAATGGAACATTGTTTTTAACTTGCAAAAGATTGGAAACAACTTAAATGGCCTTTGATAAGGGACTAATTAAGCAAATTATAGTATATCCACACAAGAAATACTGTGGAACAGTAATATAAAACAAGATAATGAGGAAGTTATTTTTTTGCCATCATACAAAATGTATTCCAGGGTGTCCAAATATGTTGTTTAGTGGAAAAAAAGTAAGGTAGAGGAAAACTATATGAATGCTTCCTTTAGAGGGTACCTGGCTGGTTCACTCAGTAGAGCATATGATGCTTGGTCTCAGGTTTGTGAGTTCGAGCTCCACACTGGGTGTAGAAATTACTTAAAAAAAAACTTAAAAAAAATAAATGCTTCCTTTTGTATAAAAGAGTCGGAATATATTTGAACTTATATTTGGAGTGGTTTTTTTTAACTTAAATTTGAATTTGCTTATATATGTATGAAGAAATCCTGAAAAAGATTCATAAGAAAGTAAGGATAGAGGTTAACCAATGGAAACAGGACCAATAAGGGACAAAAATTTAAGGGAGACTTTGCACTGTTTGCCTTTTATATAGTTTCTGGGATTTGAATCACATGGCATAGCATTAACTATTTAAAATTAAATTATAAGACATTTGGGGAGTAGAGTACCAGCAGGTTTAGAGACTATTCATTTAATCAGCTTCTTTAACCTTCATTCCTTTAGTCCCTAGGGCTAAACTCCTCCCCCTTTCTCTTTATCTCTGGATTGGCATGAGTTTTAACCCACAAGAAATATGTATTAAGTATGTTTAAATTATAGAGAACAGTGCTAGGGACTCAGGCTCCCAAAAGACAAAGTAGAATAGGACTTACTCCTATTAAGGATTGAAGTGGTCCAGGTAGATTTTATTACTCTTTTGTAAGATTTTTTAAAAAAGATTTTATTTATTTATTTGATATAGAGAGAGATCACAAGTAGGCACAGAGGCAGGCAGAGAGAGAGGAGGAAGCAGGCTCCCTGCTGAGCAGAGCCCAATGTCGGACTCGATCCTAGGACCCTGAGATCATGATCTGAGCCAAAAGCAGAGGCTTTAACCTACTGAGCTACCCAGGCGCCCCGATTTTTTTTTTTAGTAGGTGGCGTGCCCAGTATGGAGGGCAACACAGGGCTTGAACTCACAATGCTGAGATCAAGACCATCCCTGAAATTAAGAATTGGATGCTTAACTAACTGAGCCTCCCAGGCACCCCTTATTATTCTTTTTAGTGTCTAGAACAAGAATTAAAAATGTTCTCCTCTCCTTTTCCTCTTCTCCCCCTTCTTATAATCTTGTAAAATGTGGGAAATACATTAGAATTCCTACTTAATTCTCCTCCCCCTCATTTGGAGAACACTAAGGCTTAGGGAGCTCAAGAACATTCCATCAGGTCCAGACTGGAAGATGTTAGGCCAGGGCCAAGACTCAACTTGCTTCCCTTGGGCCCCTGGCGCCTTGTGAAGGTTCTTGGACCTCTCAGATGCTGCTGTGACTGTGGTTTCCGGTTTCCTGAGTTCTCACACTCAGTTGGGTGCCCCAGCTATCATACCCCAGTTCCTACTTTAGAGACTGACAGGCTCAAACTTGATACTCTGCGTATATGGGGTCTGTGAGTGTGAGTCACAGCTGAGGGGCTTGCTTTTCTATTTTAGTTTTCTCCTTTTCCATAGACAGACTCATTGTAAATATCTTGGGGTTGCATAAGGACAGAGTGTAAAGGTTTGCTGGCTAGAGGCTGAGAAAGATCAGTTTTCTAATTGAATATCCTATCTCATGTTAGGCCCTTAGTTCTGCTTCTCTTAACCAGGGACATTTTGAATACTCTAGACGATGACAAATCTAGTAAGAAAGCATCGGAAAATCATTTATATAGAACTTCACAGTTTATAATAAAATTTCTCGTATACTATTTAACTTAAAATGTGACAATTTAAGAAGACAAGTGATGTGTCGGGAGTGAAAGGACTTTCCATTCAGGCACTGCCTCCTTCTTGTATATACCTTGTATGTAAGCAGGTATATACACTGTTGCTAGTACAAGCAAAAGAGAAATATTTTACAAGGATATTCGGGGCCTAGAGCATGGACCAGAGGGCAAGCTTGCAAAAAAAACAGACAGAAAAGCAGCTTCACCAGGAAGCAACTGCCACTGCCAACAGCACCACACACCACAGCTGGGATTCAGTCCTAACATCCTTTTGTCTTTGAGTCACTCATTCCACACTGTGGAACTGCCATTTTACAGGCTGGGACTAGAGTTCTGAATTAGTTGGATACTTAGAAGATATTCTGTTCTGGAATCGAGGTGCTTTACATTCATTATTTCACTCATTCAGTAATTGCAACTATTAGTTGAATGCCTATCTTGTACAAAGAAAGGCTCTACCTAAAATATAACTGGGAGGTGGAGACCAACCACTAGTGAGATGCTGGGAGGATCTTATGGCCCAAAGATGGATGCTGTTAAGGAGGCAGGGGTAAGACTGGGGCTTTAGAACAGAATTTTGCAAACTTGAAGTTCTGTGACTAGCAACCTATGAAGGGCCAGTTTAGAAGAAGCTGGCAAGTCAGGTTTCTGCAGGAATCAGAAAGAGCTTAACTCCCAAGGGACTTTTTTCATGTCTGTATCCAGTTATTTTTGTCTGGCCAGCATTAGCTCTCCCTTCTTTCCCAATTCGGGGGACTATCCTTAGGGACAGATTGCTCCTCTCTTCTTTCTCTGGCAGCCTGCACTAATCCATGTGACCTGAGATTGACCAATCAACAGTGGCTGCACGCCAAGATTTTTGCCTCTTAAATGAGTGACTCAAAGACAAAAGGATGTTAGGACTGAATCCCAGCTGTGGTGTGTGGTGCTGTTGGCAGTGGCAGTTGCTTCCTGGTGAAGCTGCTTTTCTGTCTGCTTTTTTTGCAAGCTTGCCCTCTGGTCCATGCTCTAGGCCCCGAATATCCTTGTAAAATATTTCTCTTTTGCTTGTACTAGCAACAGTGTCAGTGCCTGTACTTGCAACAGACAAAAAGAACTTAAACTAGGGGTGCCTGAGTGGCTCAGTTGGTTAAGCCACTGCCTCGTCTCAGGTCATGATCCCAGAGACCTGGAATCGAGCCCCACATTGGGCTCCCTGCTCAGGAGGAATCCTGCTTCTCCCTCTCTCACTCCCCTTGCTTGTGTTCCCTCTCTGGCTGTGTTTCTCTCTGTCAAATAAATAAAATCTTTAAAACAAAAACAAAAAACAGTTTTTTTAAAAAAAGAACTTAAACTTACAAATTGCAATGATTTCTTTACCAGGCTGTGAGGTCCTTGAGAGCAGGGTCTACATCTCATTTTGCCCAGTGTATTTGGTGCCCAGCTCAAGCCTGGATTTCAATACATACATGCTGAATAAGTGAAGAAACATGTTGTCTTTATGTGGGGCTATTAAGTCTCTGATTCTTGGCATTATTATGGTTGTGGGACAACAAATCCTCTATATGCTACAACAGCCATTAAGATTTTTTTGAATATTCCATGTATTTATTTAAGAGAGAGCATTGAGGGAGAGTGAGAGGGAGAAACAGCCTCCTCTCTGAGCAGAAAGCCTGACATGGGACTGGATCCCAGGGCCCTGAGATCATGACCTGATCCAAAGGCAGACGCTTAACCAACTGAGCCACCCAGGTGCCCCAGCCACTAACATTTGAACAATTTCATGTTAAGAAACATAAACCAAGAGGATCCTGGGAAGGTCCTTTCTTATTGTATTCGAGCACTTGCCTGAGTTTATGCAGGTGGTTCTTGTCCTCAAATTCCTAAAGGGTATTTTTTATTTGTTTTTTACACATTTGGAATATTTCCCATATTTGCATGTTATCCTTGGACAGGGGCCCTGCGAATCTCTGTATTGTTATAATTTTTGTATATGTACTCCTGAAGTGAACACAGCTGATGCCTTTGTCCCTGGTTTCCCAGAACCTATTCCTCTGCCCTGAGGTAATGCCCTCTTCAGGCCTGATTTGAAAAACACTTCTCCTATGGACTTGGGGCATAAAGAAGAATCTCCTAGGGCTGCCTGGGTGGTTCAGTTGATTAAGGGTCTGCCTTCAGTTCAGGTCATGAATCCAGGGTCTTGGGATGGAGCCCTACATCGAGCTCCTTGCTCAGCAGGAAGCCTGCTTCTCCCTCTCCCACTGGATTGTGCTCTCTCAGTCTCTCTCAAATAATAATAATAATAAAAAACCTGCTGAAAGAAATTAAACAAAGAAAAATTAAAAAAATAAGAATCGACCAGTTTTTTTAAAAATATCATTTTCTTTCCCTTCATTCCTTCCACAGATACACATTGAACATCTATGATTTGTCAGATTTGACAATTCAGTTGATATAGCTCTAATTTAGGAAATAGATAAATACAATCAAGAGAACAAATGAAATTATTAAAACTGCATTCGTGCTTTGTTGAAAATGAACAGTAGTAAGGTAGAAAGTAATTGTCATGGGGCAGGCATTTGATCGAGTGCAGCGCTTTTAGATAATGTAGCTAACAAGAAAGTCTCACTGAGGAGATGACAGACCAGCATGATGAAGAGTCACCTTTGCAAAAAGCAACAGCTTATTCAATGATGCAGCAGCTGGAAAGAATTTCGAAAGAATCATTGAAACTAACAGAAAGTTAGTGTGGCCAGAGGGTGAGCAGGGATGAAAGAAGCAGGTGAAGACATTGGCTGTTTTAAGCAGGGCAGTGACATGATTGGATTTACATTTTAAGAAGTGCAATCTGGCTGCCTTGTCTTTCCTTGTCTTTCCAATGTAAATTAAAGTCCTTATGGCCCTTATAAATAACACATGTTCAGCCTTTCTCCTTCCCAAGTCCCATTGGGAAACATTTTATACCTTTTTGGTGTGGCTGCAACTCCCACCTTGGTCCCCAGAGGCAAAATACAGCTCCTCACCACACCAGCAATTGGAATCCCTTCCTAGGATTTAGGGAGGCAACGTGGAGGAGGTATTAGTGCAAAGACCCTGAGGCGGCAAGGAACCTGGCTTGAGCACTTGAAAGAAGTCAAAAGGGCTCCTGGGTGGCTCAGTGGGTTAAACCTTTGCGGGCTCAGCTCCCTGCTTCCTCCTCTCTGCCTGCCTCTCTGTCTACTTGTGAACTCTCTGTCAAATAGATAAATAAAATCTTCAAAAAAAAAAAGAAAAGAAAAGTCGAGAACGTGGGAAAGCAGGATGTGTGAAAATGTGGGAGAATCAGGTTGGGTTCAGACTTTGAAGAGCTTGTTTGATAGGCTACAGTGGAGATTAAGATTTCAACCCAAAGAACAGTGGGCCAAAGAACAGTGGGCAATGGGTTTTGAGTAGGGTTTGGCTGTGTATATACTTGAGTTTTGAAAAGCTTCCATTGTCTCTGTGTGAAGAATGGATCAGAAGGGGAAAGGGTAATGGGATAGAGGGCACCACCATCATCTAAGAGAGAGGCTGGCCTAGACTGGAATGTAGGCAGTGGGATGGAGAAAAGTGAGAGGCTTCGAGATGTACTTAGGAGATGCACTTAGGAGGCAAAATTAACTAATAATAGTGTCCAGTACCAGGCTTCGTGTTATCTCAATGGTTATGAGTGAGGACTTCGTGCTCCGGATCTGGGCGCTGGCCAGGTTCCCGCGCGCCAGGACAGTGGGCGTGGCCCGCGGGAGCTGTCTCCACGGGGATCAGGCGGGGCGGGGCCAAGGGCGGGGCAGCTGGGGCGCTGCGTCACTCGGTGGTGGCGATGGTGCGTGTGTGTGGGGGGCGGGGGATACGCTGGGCGCGTCCCGAGGGTCACGTGGTGCGCAGCACGCAGAGTCCTTCTGTCGGTTGGTCCTGGAGCGGCGCAGCCGGAGCGGGGCTGTGAGGTGAGCTCGCGGCGAGGCGCGGCGAGAGAAGCCGGCTTGCCGGGCCCGGGTTGGGCCGGGCCTGCGCCGTGCGCGCGCTGTGCTAGCGAAAGCGGTGTCGGCCGCCAGCGCTGCTCTGGTCCCCTGCCCGGCCTCGCTCCCTGCCCGGCCCCGCTCGCCCAGCCCGGAGGGAGGCCCGGGGACCGCTGCTGAGAGCGTGGCGGGCGTTCGAGCGGCACCCAATCCTCAGGGCTGCCCGAGGGAATGATGGCGGCCGCGGCCAATCAGCGCCGCCCGAGGGGGCTGGGCCGCGGGGTGCGGGTTCGGGGCGCGGAGCGGGCCGTGTTGGGGGTGGGGGGTTAGGGCTAGAGGCTGAGTTGTGTGGTCCCCAGGAGCTCCACCACCAGCTGTTGCTGTTACCTTGTGCTTTGGGAACGCGTTTTCTTTTATTGACTCTTTTATCCTATTCTGGGGAGCACACCCCTTTCTCAAGCCCCTGAATATGGGAGTGTCCCCTTTCTCTATAGTTTAGAGAGTGTGGTGCATCCCTTTTCTTAAACTCCAGTCCTGGGGTTTATCTTTATTTCCAAAGCCCCGCAAATTGAGGATGTACCCTATTTCTCAGGCAACCCACAAACTGGGTTTTCCAATCTGAACACGCACTCCTTTCAGATTTTGGGGTTTGCCCATTATTGAGTCTAAAATCTGGGGTCCAGTAATCAAAGTTTTGGGGGTGCTTCAGTAGCTCAGATGGAAAGAATTCCATTCTCCAGACCCCAGGTCATGCAACATGGTTTCCAAATTTCCTAAATTTAGGGGTTACTTCGTTTCCCCAGCCCTTGAAATCTAGGGGTTGCGCCTCATTTCCAGAGTCTACTGAAAATGCGATCCAAATCCTGAAGTTTAAAGATAGATATTTGGGGTTGCACAAATAAAAG
The DNA here is from genome assembly GCA_004023965.1 of Spilogale gracilis. Classification (NCBI taxonomy): domain Eukaryota; kingdom Metazoa; phylum Chordata; class Mammalia; order Carnivora; family Mephitidae; genus Spilogale; species Spilogale gracilis. The sequence goes on along the minus strand of PITA01024585.1, from coordinate 9,591 downwards.
AATTCACTGCTTTTTCTAGTCACTGTATTCTTGGGGTTGCACCCATTTTCCATGAGTTCCTCAAATTGAACTATTTTATTTACTGGGGAGACTCATCTTCATATCTGAGAGTATATTTATTTCCTGTGTTTCCAAAATGTACCAAATCCATGTCTTTTGGTTGCACAGTTCTCAGGGTGCAGCCACGTTGGTGATACTTCTTAAATCGGGAGGACAGACATTTTTTCCTAAGTCCTCTCATTCCGGGACCATGATCGTTGGTTCTTGAGAATGCCTTGTATCTTTTTTAGCTTTTGTTCTATCCAAGACATTTTCATTCCTCAGTTTCCAATCCTCTTTGGAACCCCATTTCCCTTTTAGGTGCTGTCCCTGCTTAGTCGCAGCACCCATTTCCTCTTCCTTCCTCTGGTGAATGCGTATCTTTCTTCAGCACAGCACTTTCTCTGCTTCTGTGGCCTTTTTTTCTGAGCACACTTCCTATAGTCACACTCCTGAATTCCCCTCCCCCAAGGAAAAGTACCCCTTCCCCAAGGGTGCCTGCATGTTGTCTTTCTCGTGTGTGTACTTTATCTTTTCTCTTTCTACGTTGTACTAACCTGTCTTAGGTTGCCCTATCCCATTTTCTGCATTTTCCTGGTTTCTAACTCCCTTTGGACACTGCTGGGTCTACTGGTGTCTACAGAGATTTTCCCTTTTCTACTTACTCCTTTAGCTGGAGGTGACCTCAAGTCTAGGGCAGCCAGACCCTCCCTCCAGCACTGAATTTAAACTGGAAAGGAAACCCCTGTATTTCTTTGTTTATTCACAGGACGCTTAATCCTCCAGGTGGTTTGCTTCCTATACGATTCTGGTTAGATATGTACTGTTTTTTCTTTTGCTTTTTACTGCCTATATTGGGGGAAAATTCTGAAGGAATTCTTCTAGTCTTGTTTCCAACTCATAAGCTTCCTCCCTACATTGGCTTTCTTCCTTCCTTTTATCAAGAAAAGAGGTCATTTGCAGGCGCCTGGGTGGCTCAGTGTGTTAAAGCCTCTGCTTTCTGCTCAGGTCATGATCTCAGGGTCCTGGGATCAGGCCCACATCGGGCTCTCTGCTCAGCAGGGAGCCTGCTTCCTCCTCTCTCTCTGCCTGCCTCTCTGCTTACTTGTGATCTCTGTCAAATAAATAAATAAAATATTAAAAAAAAAAAAAAGAAAAGAGGTCATTTGGAGGAATCTCTCACTCTTTTTGTTCTTGTCCCTGAGGAGCAGGTGGGGGATGGATGCTTACCTCCTCCCCATCATTTTCTCACATGCCTGCCAAGCCTTGCTCCCAGTCCCCACCTGAAAGTCTCCAAATATCTGAGACCTCTTGTCTTTTAAAAGCCTCTCAGTAGGTTCTTTCTTTTGTATTTCTCTCTGTCTTTCCAGTCTTACTCAGGGCTTCTCTGCCTGAACCCCTTGCCGGATTAATTTCTCCACAGCTGGAATCCCAAGTGCTTATGGGATAATGATACCTCTGACCTTTTTCCCTTTTGGGAAGTACTTGAGTGTGCAGCTGTATGGGGCCTCAGTGGGGAAGAGAGTTTGGTCCTGAGAAGCTGCACCGGCAGGATGAGGCAGGAAAGTACTGCATTTTCAGGACCACATCCTTCTGAATCTCATTTGGAGATTGGATGTTTGCCAAGCACCTGCTTCTTAGGGATGCTGGGGGATTTAATGATACTCCCAGGAACCTGTAGGAATTAATGGGGCTTGTGGAAAAGTGCTCTGAACTCAGTGTTGGAACTTGCATAAAATTAACCATTATTATATTTTCAGAACAACTAAGCTGTTTTATATTTCATGTATTTGAAAGCCCTAGAGCTAAGGTGTGTAATTTCAGGAAGTGAAATGGATCCCATATTTAGATCATGTGGTTGTTAATAAATACCAAATTGATTAAAAAACACCGGATGTCTGTCTGATCAGAATCTGATAAAATATGATATACAGAAACTGAGCAGGTACTTCATCTCTTTATATGCCTATTTTGTACTTTCTCTGTTTGGTACTGCTATATGCAGTGCACCCTTAATAAAGTATTCTGTGTTGGTGTTTCTCCAACTTGAATGTGCATATAAATTGCCTCTGGAGGGAGGGTCTTGCTAACATGCCAATTATGATCTCTAGTTTTAGGGTGCAGCCTCAGTATCTGAGAGGTGATACCAATATTATTGACCTACACTTTGAATAGCAAAGTTCTATACACAAAGCTAACGATATCTCTGTGGATATAGGAAGGTGGTGGTTAGCCTTATGCTGAGGTATTATTTTCCACTTTGTCTCTTTATCTCTCTCTCTCTTTTTAAAAAGATTTTATTTATTTCACAGAGAGAGAGGCAGTGAGAGAGAGAACACAAGCAGCGGGAGTGGGAGTGGGAGAGGGAGAAGCAGGCTTCCTGCTGAGCAGGGATCCCGACCTGGGGCTCATCTTGGGACTCCGGGATCATGACCTGAGCTGAAGACAGATGCTTAACGACTGAGCCACTCAGGTGCCCGAATGGCTAAAAATTTTTTTTTTTGTAAGATTTTATTTATTTATTTGACAGAGAGAAACACAGCTAGAGAGGGAACACAAGCAAAGGGAGTGAGAGAGGGAGAAGCGGGCTTCCTGCCAAGCAGGGAGCCCAGTGTGGGGCTCGATCCCAGGTCTCTGGGATCATGACCTGAGCCGAAGGCAGTCGCTTAACCAACTGAGCTACCCAGGTGCCCTGAATGGCTAAAATTTCTTAAGGAATTTGAATTTATATGTATTTTGTTAAATTCAAATGCTTAAATATTTTTTGCTTAATTGTGAACATAATTTTTTTTTTTAATTTATTTATTTGACAGAGAAACATAGCCAGAGAGGGAACACAAGCAGGGGGAGTGAGAGAGGGAGAAGCAGGCTTCCCGCCGAGCGGGGAGCCCGATGTGGGACTTGATCCTGGGTCTCCGGGATCACGACCTGAGCCGAAGGCAGTCGCTGAACCAACTGAGCCACCCAGGCGCCCCTGAACATAATTTTTTTTAAAGTAAACTTTACACCCCAAATGGGGCTCAAACTCATGACTCCAAAATCAAGAGTCACATGCTCTACTGAGTCAGCCACTTTCTGTAGTTGTGAACATAATTTTTTTGAAAGGGTTTATTTATTTTTATGAGAGAGAAAAATGGGGGGAGGGGCAGAGAGAGAGAGGGAGAGAGACTCCCTGCCAAGCAGAGATTTTTTTTTTTCCTTATGCAGAGTCTCAATCCCAGGATCCTGTGATCATGACCTGAGCCGAAGGCAAATTCTTTTTTTTTTTTTTTTAAGATTTTATTTATTTGGCAGAGAGAAACACAGCCAGAGAGGGAACACAAACAGGGGGAGTGAGAGAGGGGGAAGCAGGCTTCCCGCGGAGCAGGGAGCCCAATGTGGGACTTGATCCCGGGTCTCCGGGACCACGACCAGAGCAGAAGGCAGTCACTTAATCAACTGAGCCACCCAGGCGCCCCTGAAGGCAGATTCTTAACCTACTGAACCACCCAGTGTCTCTCAACATAATTCTTGACATAGAGTCTTCTTTTTTAATTTTTAAAATTTAAAAAAATTAAAGATTATTTACTTTTGAGAGTGAGAGAGAGCATGTGCCTGCTCAAGAGCAGGGGGAGAGAGAATCAGATTCCCTCCTGAGTAGGGACCAGGGACCAGGGCTGGACAACAGGACGCTGAGGTCATGACCTGAGCCAAATGGAGATGCTTCACTGACTGAGCCACCCAGGTGCGCCTCTTCTTTTTTTTTTTTTTTAAATTTATTTATTTATTTTGGGGGAGGCATGGAAACGAGGGCACATGAGGTGGGGGGACAGAGAAGGAGACAAGTGGACTTCCTCCTGAGTGGGGAGCCAGATATGAGGCTTCATCCCAGGATGCCAACATCATGATCTGAGCGGAAATCCAGGGTTTGATGCTCGCCCAACTGAGCCACCAGGCACCCCTGGACATAGAGTCTTCTAGTCAGTACTGCAGGGCTGATATAATAGTTAGCCATCACATCTCTCTTGGTCCTCACTTGTCATCCTACCATGGGTAGGGAGTCTGAGATACCCCAAGTTAGCAGGGTCATATGTGTTGGAATTTCCAAGGAGTCCTTGGTTTTCTAGGTTCTCGAAATTGGCCTGGGAAAGGCCCATGCATAGACCTTGAATAGAAGCTACTGGCTTATCTCCTTACCAGAGCTTCAGAAAGGCCAGTGCTGGTGGGACGATGATATTCTTTAATGGCAGTCAGTGCTTACAATGTTCTCTCTCTTTTTGTTTGCACTAAATAAGTCTTAGTGGGTTGTTCTTCCCTAAATGTCTTAAGTCATCTGCACCTATTTCCCTGGCTGTTACTGTCATGGCCTTTTTAACAGCATGATCTGTTCTGGGCCCTAATCAGGACAAACCTGAATGACGAGACTGTTTTGTGTCCCATGCCTCCCTCTCCCTCCTCATCCCTCACATGAATGTCAGATCCTGTTCAGTAACGGATTTGATCTGGATTTGGCCCTAGTCCCAGCTCTTCCACTCACTGTGAGATCTCAGGCAGGTCACTTGATGCTGCTGGGCCTTATTCTCCCCAATAGTAAAGTGAGGTGCTGAATATCTCCAAGGTCTACCCTGCTCTGAGTCTTTGTCAGTACCTTGCTTAGAAGCCCAGTGTCTGTGGGAGTTTGTTGTTACCAGATCTGATTTCCTTCACGTGCTCTGTTGGGCAGGCGGCCAGTCATTCCCTTGTCCGAGTCGCTCCTGCTGCTGCCTCTTTTTAGCTTAGGCAGCTTGTCCTCACACCCAACTTCAGCATACTTCTGCCTCCATGTACTCGGCCAGTTCCATGCTTAATTTCATTCAAAATTGCCTAAACTTCTCACCGTTACTCAGTGTTCCTTCAATGTTAGGGACTTCCTGAATCACTAACAGGGAGTCTTATAGTTTATATACGACTATGTTGGTACATTCTCTTATCTGATATCTATCTATCTATCTATCTATCTATCTATCTATCTATCTATCTATCTATCTATCTGAGATTTCATTTATTCATCCAACAGAGAGAAACAGTGAGAGAGGGAACACAAACGGGGAGTGGGGAGAGGGAAAAGCAGGCTTCCCGCCCAGCAATGAGCCTGATGTGGGGTTGATTCCGGCACCCTGAGATCACAGCCCGAGCTAAAGGCAGATGCCTAATGACTGAGTCACCCAGGCACCCCTCTGATATATATTTAAAAACTGTGTGAGCCACCTGGATGGCTCAGTCGTTAAGTCTGCCTTTGGCTCAGGTCATGATCTCAGGGTCCTGGGATCAGCTCCACATTGGGCTCCCTGCTTGGCGGGAAGCCTGCTTCTCTCACTCCCACTGCTTGTGTTCCTTCTCTCACTGTGTCTCTCTCTGTCAAATACATAAAATCTTAAAAAAAAAAAATGTTTTTTCCTCCCTACCCAGCTTGCTTGTTTGCTTTCTTACAGATTTTATTTATGAGTGAGAGAGATAACTAACTCTACAGAGAGCACAAGTAGGAGAATTTGCAGAGGGAGAGGAAGAAGCAGGCTCCTCCTTCCCAGGACCCAGGGATCATGACCTGAGCCAGAAGCAGTTACTTAACTCACTGAGCCACCCAGGCACCCTCCCACCCCAGCTTTCTTTCTTTTTTCTCTTTTTTTAAAGAGAAAAAATTTTTTTTAAAGATTTTATTTATTTATTTGACAGAGAGAAACACAGCCAGAGAGGGAACACAAGCAGGGGGAGTGAGAGAGGGAGAAACAGGCTTCCTGCTGAGCAGGGAGCCCGATGTGGGACTCGATCCTGGGTCTCTGGGATCATGACCTGAGCCGAAGGCAGTTGCCCAACCAACTGAGCCACCCAGGCGCCCCACAAATAAATAAAAATAAATAAAATCTAGATTTTAAATAATTTCATCAGTGAGTGAAACTGTTCTTTGAGAACACCTGATTATTATTACTATTTTTAAAGATTTTATTTATTATTAGAGAGAGAGAGACACACACAGTGAGAGAGGGAACCCAAGCAGGGGGAGTGGGAAAGGGAGTAGCAGGTCTACCTAAACAGGGAGCCTGATGGGGGGCTTGATCCCGGGACCCTGGGATCTTGTCTCGAGCTAAAGGCATATCCCTAATGACTAAGCTACCCAGTCGCTCCTGAACATGTGATTGTTCTTAAAGGCAGTTGCTGACACTGCCTGGAAATGAGGGCTCAAGGCTCTGTATAAGTCCCTAACCTCCCTTCCTCATCTGTCTCCCTAGGAGCTCCTGGGGGATGTTTTACATTTTTCATGATAAACATTCTTTAAACCAAAATGTGTACTTACTTAGAGCTTCCTTGGTTAGATTGTAAGCTCAGAGAAAGGATGGATGTTCCTGTCTTATTCATGTCTTTCAGCAATTGCCCCTTACAGGTTGTTGACTGGCTAATCTTAATTTAGGATAACCTATTGAACATTGAAACCTTGCTTTGTAATGCTATGACAACTTTGCTAGATCTTTGCCTAGGTATCCAGCTGTTCTTTGCTTTCTTTGACCAAATAATGGAAGTAATGAGCTTGCAGAAATCTCATAAAATTTTAGGTGCCTGGTGTGAGTCACCAATCATAAGTAGGGCAGTTTGTATGAAAGGGAGGTGGTATTTTTTTTTTTTTTTTTTTAGATTCCATGGACTTTGTTGAAGGAGGGAGAGGAGGAGTATGGGCAAGGATTTAAAATGGTTTGGGTGTCCCTGGCTGGTTCAGTCTGTAGAACATGTGATTCTTGATCTCAGGGTTGTGAGTTCAATCCCCACCTTGGATGTAGAGCTTACATTAAAAAAAAAATGATGTTTTGATCTGGTGAGAGCTTATCCCATGTCAGGAACATAATCTTAGGATTTTATTTATTTTTAACTATTTAATTTTTTAAAAATGTTGTATTTATTTGAGAGAAAGCATGCATGCACACAAGTGGGGAGGGGTCATGGGCAGAGGGAAAGGGAGAGGCAGACTTCCCACTGAGCAGGGAGCCCAACATGGAGCTCTCTCCAGGATTATGACCTGAACTGAAGGCAGACACTTAATCACCTGAGCCACCCAGGCACCCCAGTCCTAGGATTTTAAAGGCTGACTCCCAGGCATCTTGGTACTTCAGGCTTTCTCTGTCCTAGGAGAGACTTAATTTTTTTTTTTTTTTTTTTTTTTTTTTTTTTTTTTTTAGGGGGAGGGTGGGGAGAGGACAGAGGGAGAAAAGAGAATCCCAAGCAGATTCTCTGCTGAGAGAAGAGCCTGATACGGGAGTTGATCCTCGGATCATGACCTCAATGGAAGGCAGACGCTTAACTGATTGAGGCACCCATGTGCCTCATTTCTTAATCTTTATTTTTTATTTTATTTTTCTTTAAGATTTTATTTATTCATTTGACAGAGAGAGAGAGAGAACAGAAGTAGGGGGAACCTCAGGCTGAGGCAGAGGGTGGAACAGGCTCTCCAGTGAGCAAGGAGCCCAATGTAGGTCTTGATCCCAGGACCCTGGGATCATGACCTGAGATGAAGGCAGATGCTTAACCAACTGAGCCACACAGGTGCCCCATTTCTAAATCTTTAAAATGGACGTGAGAAAACCTAATGTACAAGGTTATCAAAACTTGGTAAACTGTGAAGAGTTGAGTGTATGTTACTATTCTGTTTTATTCCTTACACATTGTTTTTAAAATCCCTTCATGTTGTTTGTATTTTATCCATAACACTATCAGTAGAGAAGGAAAAGACACTTAATTTTTTTTTCATTTTTACACAGAACAACTTAAATAGTAATCCCTTAATATCATTAGTGTGCAGCTATATGAAAGGCCTCATTTATTTATTTATTTATATTTCCAAAGGCCCTATTTTTTTTTTTAAGATTTTATTTTATTTACTTGACAGTGAGAGAGAGCACATAGGCAGAAAGGCAGGCAGAGAAAAAGGGAGAAGCAGGCTTCCTGCCAAGCAGAGAACCCGATGCGGGCCTCGATCCCAGGACCCTAAGATCATGACCTGAGCTGAAGGCAGAAGCTTCACCCTCTGAGCCACCCAAGTGCCCCTCCAAAGTCCCTATTTTTCTTTCTTTCTTTCTTTCTTTCTTTCTTTCTTTCTTTCTTTCTTTCTTTCTTTCTTTCTTTATTGATTTATTATATTTATTTATTGAGAGAGAAAATGAGTGAGAGCATGAGAAGGGAGAAGGCCAGAGGGAGAAGCAGACTACCTGAGGTGCTGGGAGCTGGGTGGAACTCAATCTCGGGACTCGATCACGGGACTCCAGGATCATGACCTGAGCTGAAGGCGGAGGCTTAACCACCTGAGCCACCCAGGCACCCCAGAGGCCCTATATTTTGAAGTAGTGTGAGTATAGTGGGTCTTAGAGGAGGTTCAGCTTCTAAGATCCCAGCTCTTCTACCTAGTCATGTGACCATGGGCAATTTATTTGCTCTAAGCTTCCTTTTCCTCAATAAAATGGGATAATAGGGCGCCTGGATGGCTTAGTTGTTAAGGATCTGCCTTCGGCTCAGGTCATGATCCCAGACTCCTAGGATTGAGCCCTGCATTGGGCTCCTTGCTCGGCCGGAGGCCTGCTTCTCTCCTGCTTGTGTTCCCTCTCTCACTGTGTTTCTCTTTGTCAAATAAATAAAATCTTTAAAAAAAAAAAAAGATAAAATGGGCTAGTACTGCCAACTTCTCTGTGATGTTGGGAATAAGGTATTTGTCAGGGATTTAGCCTGTGGTAAAGTAAATGTAAGCCATTTCCTTGTATTAATAATAAGGACGAAGAATAAAAGTTAATATTTAAAGATAAGATAATGAATTAGTTAACTATTAAATACTTTATTTGATTTTAAAACCCCATAAGCAGTGAAACTCTTGTAATTCAGGAAAATGTCTTTGGAGGCTCCGTGGAGTAATGACTCCATATTCAAATTGTTTTCTTTTGTAATACAATGATACCTCAATTAAGGACTCCTGTAAGACCAGTTTAAAGAAAGGCTCCCTTGGGATACCTGTGAGATAGAGCCCAAGTGGGGCCTACTCTTCTGGGAATCTGCTTGAGATTCGTCTACCTCTGTCCCTCCCCCTACTTGGGAGTGCCTGCATGCAGACACTCCTCTCTTTCTCTCAAATAAATAAATAAATCTTAAAAAAAAAAAAAAAAGGCTGTCTCCTCTGAAAGGAAGTCACACAAACCCACTCCACAGCTACCAACATTTATGGACTGGAGCCTCCCCCTGACTGAAAAACGAATACAGCTTTCCTTAGGCCATGGAAGCAAAATTATGGTCTGTCTTCAGATGCCTCATTCCCTGTGCCTTGCCTTCCTCCCCTTCCCCTGAGGAATAATAAGGATTCCTTCATTTATCCACTGGTAGCACTTCAAAAGAGCCTCTGCATGATGTCTCCTTGAAACCCTACTTCCTTCTAGGGGAGTGATACTTGTCTTTTTTCCTGTTTTTATTCTGCATGTGAGGAAGTTGATGTTTATCAAGCACCTGACCACCACGTAAGGGCACTGCTTTTTTTTTTTTTTTTTTTTTTTTTTTTAAAGATTTAATTTA
>PITA01024584.1:0-26013 GCA_004023965.1 Spilogale gracilis | reverse complement strand
CCTAAAAAATAAAATAAAATAAAGTAAAATAAAATAGCTGCATTAAGAAAGGCAAGACAATTTTGGTTCAAAAGTATACCTGGAGATATACCATTGAAAAGTATGACTGGCTCAACACTGATTTAAATCTCCATGGGTTGTTTGAATTGAGGATGTGTCAGACCGCAGAATTCTCTTACATGGATGTGATAAGAAGAAAGACATTACCTAGGGAAAGGACAAGCCAGTGTAGTAATTTGGTAATCCTGAAAAATATGTCCTTGGAGCACAAATGACCTTAATTGGCATTAAGAAGAAGGTAGAAATAATAGGCTTCATAATTTATCTCAGAAAAGAGCTAACATTAATTACTGTCCACTGCCTTTTTTGTTAAAAGATGGAAATCTCTCTTAAAATTTTTAAATTATGTGTTCTGTATTTAAGTTGATCTCATAAACAAACTTAGATTTGCTTAATAATACCCAAGCTTCCAGTGAAGGCAGTTATTTCCATATGAAGACCGCAGAAGAAATCAAAATATAAAAATGTATATGTGTAGTTATTAAATATACCAGGGGAATCTGCTTTATTGTCTCATAACAGAATAAGACTAATCTGCATTTGGATTATGCACATTAGACAGAATTTCTCATCTTCTGTCAAGACAAGTGCTGATATATTGGTCCACTGAAACAAAAGATAAGAATGTACACTTAAAAATTGATGAATAAGCATCCAGGTGGAGTTCAGGTAGCTCATTGGCTATGCAATTCTGGTGGTATGAGATGAGGTTGGGAGTGGAGATTAAAACCTGAGAGTTATCAACATATTAATGGTATTTAAAGCTATTGAGATCAGCCTAAATCAGTCTAGTCTAATAAGATATAACATGAGCCCCAAATGTGAGCCACATATATAATTTTAAATATTTTAGTAGACACATTAATAATGGTAAAAGAAATAGGTCTAATTACTTTTGATAATATATTTTATTTGACTCAGCTGATCCAAAATAGTATCATTTCAACATGTACTCAATATAAACATTATTAATGACATATTTACATTCTTTTGTTATACCAAGTCTTCAAAATCAATATGTAATTTCATACTTGTTGCACTTCTCAATTAGCACTGGTCATATTTTTTTTCTTCAAAGTTTTATTTCAATTCTAGTCAGTTAATATATAATGGAATATTTATTTCAAGAGTAGAATTTAGTGATTCCTTCATTCAACTAAATTTGAAAAATAATACTTATCTCCTCTAGGCAAAGAAACTATATTCTGTAAAAATAAAGACATTTCAGTTATTTGTTTAACCTCAACATTTTTAAGTTCTATTTTTAGTCCTCAGATGTCTCTAACTATACCTGCACTATCCAATACAATAGTGATGACGCACATGGCTACTGTTCACTTGAAATGTGACTAGGTGTTGCAGCCACATAGCCAAACAGTATGGAGGTTCCTCAGAAAATTAAAAATAGAACTACTCTACAATCCAGCAATTGCACTAGTAGGTATTTACACAAAGAGTACAAAAATACAGATTCAAAGGGAGCACATGCACCCCGCTGTCCACAGGTGTTCCTCATTTTAACTGATTTGGTGGCAGAAGAATATCCTGAGTTCTCCATGCAAGTAGTGCTCTCACACATCCATGAACCACGACATGGGATGGGTCTTTCCTGAAGAATTGTATCTTCAGCTTCACTGTCCTAATGTGTTCCAGACCAATAGTCAGAAGTTCCTTCAGAAGCTGGAGGAAATTTCCTTCTCAGACATTGTTTTTTAGTTGAGAGTAGGGGATCGGTGTGAGGGCCAGTCAGTCATAGAGCAATTTTCAAGTATAATCCAATTTACATAGTCATTCAAAATCCAGAATTTGTTTTTATATGTAAGTGCACAGAAAAGGGTCTAGAAGTATACCCACCAAACTGAAGACACTGCTAAAGAGACAGATGTGTGAAGGTATGGGAGATATGAGGATTTTCATTATTTTGTACTATTTGGGGTATTTGGTTTTTTTTTTTTTAGATTTTATTTATTTGACAGAGAGTCATAGTGAGAGAGGGAACACAAGCAGGGGGAGTGGGAGAGGGAGAAGCAGGGTTCCCGCCGAGCAGGGAGCCCAATGCGGGGCTTAATCCCAGGACCCTAGGATCATGACTTGAGCCGAAGGCAGACACTTAACAACTGAGCCATCCAGGCGCCCTGTACTATTTGGTATTTTACAATGAAAATTTGTTCATTGAAAAATGTATTACTTGTGTAATTAAAAGGAATATAGAGAAAGTAGAATATTATTCATCTCAATGTAGCTAAGTAAGCCCTGGTTATTGAAAATTCTCTCTATATAACATTTAGACATAAATAAAAATATTTTAAATGTTTTATTTTAATATGTGAATGTCTTTTTCAAACACTATGAAAACCTAGATATAGAAATCTCATTTATTTGGTTAGTTATGGTCCATTTACCCTCAGGGCAAAAAAAAATTCTAGCTCAAAGTTAAAGAATAAGTGAAGAATCTTCCTTATCCACTCTTCACCAGTTCTAAGAAAGGTGAGTGGGCAGCATTAAATTTTACTGCAGCTAGTGAGTCTTTCCTAGAAGGTGGATAATTTTTTTCCCCTTTAGCTGAACTCCTGTTTCTCAGAATTGCAGATAATGCAGCAGTAATTTATCAGAATCAGAGTATGTTCTACTAGCACTCATGAGAAAAGTAAGCCCACAACTACCCATAGAGAAGTTTATTTCCCTTTCCTCATCCTGTTTCTCCTTCACTGCTATTCATTTAATTATCCATAAAGAACCCTCTCGTCTTAATTTAATTTCCCTTTCCTCATCCTGTTTATACTTCACTGCTATTCATTTAATTAAGTCCTACCTTGTATAACTTCTAGAGGGAACATGACCCAGGGATATCATGGGGAATCCAAATAAATAGATTGTCAGAGTTGGCATTTTTCTGTTTTGGCTGCCTAGTATCTTAAATCTTTTTTATGGCTCTGAGAATCACAATATTAGCAGTCTTGGAGCTTACTTTGCATAGTGGGATTTTTTTTATTGGCAGGTATTAGCTCTTCCAGCCTGTCCTGTAGCTACAGCACATGGATGTGTTCTTGGTTCCACCAAGCAGATACAGTAGATTTTGATTTAGGGGCTAGTGATGCAAGAAGCAGAAATGGGATCGGGACAGCTATGTTGAAACACTGGCATTAAAAATAGCAATGAAGCAGGAAGAGACAAGCAGAAAAGACAAGCTCCTATCACAGAACTGGCAGTGGTTGAAACTGTGGCATCTGTTGGCCCACGGCAGCAGGTGTGGGTCTTATGATGGTGATTCTTCATCAGACCAGTGCTACAGAATAAGTTGTACATTGGTCTTTGAAGCTGAGCCTCAACTCAGTTTTTTCAGCTTTCACTGATTCTGTGAAATTCCTGATACCCCATCAATAATTTTTTTCCATTGTCATGCTTAATCATCCAGAGTCAGCTTCTGTTATATGCAAGTAATAACCGTGTTATAATTACATAAGAGTAGTACCTACTACCTCTGGTAGGTGCAGTCCCAGTAATCTGCCAAGGACAAGGACAAACTAACTCTTTAGTATTGTAGGTTGTCATGAAGTTTCCTCCAGTGGTCTAGGAAGCTTTGTCATTTAGCACATTCTATTACAGAAAATACCCCCAAAGCCAGCACAACTGGGAGGAAGACTTTAAGATATCAAGTTTTACTTGGAAAACTAAATGAGTTCTGGCCTGGTCAGTCGGATTGTTAGCTTTTTTCCCAGCATATAAGAGACAGCTTCACAAAACATGTCTTCCCCCAGAAAAAAGGAAATTTTGTACCCTGATCTAAAATACGAATATTTACCAGTAGAGGCAGATGATTGGGGCAAGTCAAAATGTTATATTAAGTGTCGATTGCCTGTAAGTATTTTATATTTTGACAGTTTATCCCCTGGTTTCTGATGCCTATTTTCTGCAACAGTAAATGTTTCTCTACTCAAAGCTGAGAAGGAGCTAAAACCCGGGTCTGGATAAGGAATACTTAATGATTTGGGATATGTGAATATGTGCATGCCTTTCTATGTATCCTCTTCAAAATGGGAGTAAGAATTTTCTGTAATAAGCAACCATATCATTTCCCATTTTCATTTGCTGCACACCCTGGACACTTTACCAATGCTTGGTAATAATAAAAAAAAACACAGATGAAAAACACGACTGTTTCAGTGACAGATAGTGCGTCCTTTATCTTAGAAATAAAGTAATTGAATTTTTTTGTTAGTGCAATGAGTAGATGTTAATCTTTTATTATAGAAAAATCTATAATTGGAAAGGAAAAATAGTGATAAATTTGAAACACAAAAAATAGTAGTAAAAGCCAAGATACAAGTCTTAGTGTCATACATATCAACTTGATTACATTTGTTCTCAGACTTCAAAAAATGACCCAGAGAGAGAAATGACACAGTGATGAATGAAAACAGTACAGAACTTTCTACAATAGACCTTTAAGACTGGGTATTGCTTTTGAGATGAGAGGGCTCTGTGATATGTGTAATGAGTCATGCTTTCATGAGAGTAAGGAATCAAACACTCAGATATGCCCAGAAGATAGTTTTCCCTCCCAGTGAGAGAAATTTGGTATTCTTGAGAGAGTGATAGGAAAATTTATATCATTTCTCTGTATTTTTAGAAATTTCTTTTGATGGTGCCCCTAGGACCTTCTTGAGTGCATCTTTCATATCTTTGTTCCGAAGGCTATAAATCAGAGGATTAAAGAATGGGGTTGCCATGCAATAAAACAAGGTAACAAATTTCTGTGTCCCGGGATGGCTCCTGGAGCCTGGGCTCACATACATCACCATGACTGAGCCATAAAACAGGGAAACCACCAAGAAATGTGAGGCACATGTAGAAAAAGCTTTGTTCCTACCTGAGCCGGCTGGGACCTGAAGGACAGCACGCAAAACTAAGGTATAGGACCCAAGGATGTAGAGGAAGGTGATGAAGATAATAAGAGAGCTTACAGTAGCACAAGTTAGAGTAGTTTTGGGAACTGGAGCACAGGACAGAGCCAGCAGTGGTCCTAGGTCACAGAAAAAGTGGTCAATGATGTTAGGGCCACAGAAGGGTACCCGGGACATAAGAATAGCAGGTATCAGTATGGATAGAAAGCCACCTACCCAGCAGGAAACCACTAATCGGGCACATAGATGGTAAGTCATGATGGTGGGGTAATGTAGAGGTCGACAGATAGCAAGGAACCGATCAAAGGACATTGCAGACAGAAAGTAGCCCTCAGCAGCACACATGGAGAAGAAGAAGTAGAACTGGAGCAGGCAGCCAGCATAGGAGATGCTCTTGGTCTGGGATATGATGTTGGCCAACATTTTGGGCACATCAGAACTGACATAGCAGATCTCCAGGAAAGAGAAGTTGGCCAGGAGGATGTACATGGGTGTGTGGAGCTTCCGGCTTGACCACACAGCACAGATGATGGATGTGTTCCCCATGAGAGTCAGAAGGTAGATGAGGGAGAAGATGACAAAGAGAAGGATTTGGATCTCCCTGCGGCTTGGGAAGCCCAGGAGAATGAACTCACTCACAGACCCAGAGATATTTTTGGCTTCTGAGATACTCATTTTCCTAACCTATGAAGGGAATGAGCATTAAAGATCATTACATTAGCCATCTTCTTTCTCTTTAAGAGTGATTTTTATTTCTTCTAACTCCAAATACTCCTTTAATGCACTTTTGTGAAAAGGTTCTATATGGTCATTAATTCCCTTCCCAGGATCTGGCTTAGGGCAATGAGATCAGGGTTTTGGGAGAACCTGGTATGCTTCCACAGCCTCCACTCAGTCTTCATTTTCACAGTATAAATTTCACTGGCATCATGTAACATTGAGTCAAAACTATTTTTCTCTGTTTGCATTTAAATTCTTTTTTTACATACAGTTTCATAATATACACACTCATATACTTACATATCTGATTTCTTCCTGCTGAAAAGAAAATTTTGTATAGTATTTTGGGAAATTTTAAGAAAAATCGAAGTTTAAATATAACCTGAAATTGAATGAGGTCAGTAGGAAAAGCACATCTTACTATGCTGTCAGTAACATATTACTGTCAGGAGATCTGTCCTGAATAACTGCTGACTGAAACAGGGTGCTGAAAACACTCCCCCAAAATCCATTCTAGCAAGTATCTGTTTGCTTTTTTTAAAATAAAGTTTTTATTTTAATTCCAATTAATTAACATACCTGTTAGCTTCTTAGACCTGTATTTAACTTCTACTTGCTGAGCCATACCCAATTTAATACCAAAAGGACCCAAGTGGGCTTTACTCCTTTATTAGGAGATCCTGGTTCTCAAATAGAAAAACAGACAGGGGCAGATGGAGGAACACCAGTTTCTCAGCTCTGATGTCTCATCATCTTGTTACTACATGGTGATGAATTATCTTATGTAAAAAGACAGTAGAAAGGAACAAAAGCATATATTTAATTCTAAAACTGTGAGAGAAATACACCCATGTAGAATGTTAGTGCCAGAAGGGAGTTAAGAGATTCTCAAGCTCAGTTTCCTCATATCACAGAAACTGAAGCCAGAGAAGTTAGATAATCCAAAGTCATGCTGACTTTTGATGGAAGAAACACATCTAAAATTTAGGTGTTTGGACATAAGTTCAGAACTTTTCCCATAAAGTTGGTTATTGTGGACCCTATTTACTCAGATGGCTGCAAAAATATATTGTGCATGTATTATAGCTTTCCCTCCTTTGAACCAGATTCCTATTATTATAAATAATAAAGTAGGACTTTAATAAGGCTACTAGTCAAAGCTGGAAATCACTATCTTAAATCCTCCATTCCTCTTTGACCTGCACTGTGTCCTAATTCTTGGTACATTTTATGACATGAACCCACTTTTAGACACTTTTTAAAAAATACATTTAACTTCTAAAGTGGTGTCACAACAACCACTATCATACATTAACTACTTATTGTGACAGTCTCTTAATGTTCATTATCTCATTAAATTCTGCTCTCTCCAGTTCTGAAGCCTTGAAACAAACAAGCGCTTTCACATTTCTGAATGTAACATTGCATTTTATTGTCCCTCTGTGTATGTTGACTCTGAAAGCTAACCTTTTTTTCTGCATGGTTGTCCACTACATACATATTAGCTGAATTTCCTTGTTGTTTTTGATGCAATTTTGTTTACATGCAACTTGCTTATATCAGATTTACACTTGTGTATGTAGAGGATTAACCTCAGGAAGGCGTGTTAAGAACTGAGGCCGTATACCATAGGGAAGATTATTTATATAATTCTCATCGTCTCTCTGTATAGTTTATATCATCTATGTCAGCTAAGGTGGTAAGGCAGGTATCTTCCAGGACTGCAATTGCCACTAAATACCAAATTTTGACTCTTCAGAGAGCAAACATGGCATACAAACAGACTGGTGAACTGAAATAGGAAAAACTATAAAGCATAATTCCAAGATTGTGGGCTCGCTGAAGGAGGCTATGGGCTGGAAATTTGGTGATTGTAAGGGATGGTATGATGCTTTAAACCAGGACTAGACAACCTAAATTTTGTCTAGTTGAAATTTAACTAAAGTATATAATATGTGCCTCCACATCCTTTAGCATGACTTTTACCTGTACGGTGAAACTGACAGTGGTGGGTAGGACTGTATGTAAACAGGGCAAAGAAACGTCATAGGAACAAGAGTGGACCGAAGGTGTGTTTTCGGGTGGTTTTATTTCAATGAGAAATATTCCTTTCATTCTTGGTTAAAATCAGTGTAAACTCACCTCACAGTTAAGGAAAGAATAAGGAGCCCTTGAAAAGAAGACTTTGATGTTTTGAGGGTTGCTCTTAAGTGAGTGGTCATTAATGAAAGTTTGAAGGAAGAGGAAAGAAAATACCCAGAAAGAGAAAGGTTTTCTTTCAAATTCTTATCTGTAATAAAACTTGGAACTGTTGTGAGTGCTCTTCCTTTCTTTCTCAATTCAGAAGCAGACTTCTTCGTCTTTGAGAATCTCTCTACTCCTGCCTCGCTGTGCTAAGTCCTTCTCTCTCTGCATTGGGTCATTGTAGCATCTATCTGGGACTACCCATTGATTTTTCCTTTCACTGCAAATATAGACATTCTTAAATCTTAATTACCTTAATGTAAATAAATATCCACTACTTACAAATACTTTTTCTCCCCTGAAGTGATTTGAAGCCCACTGCCTTCTGTCATCTTTTTATCTGGAGGTGGCAGCTCAAATTTTCCTGATGAGATTTTTAAACACATATATTCTGGATAGACATTTGAGATGCCCTGCAGGGAAGAATGAAGGCCTTGTTAAAATTTATGTATTATTTTATATACCTTCTCTAAAATATAAGATATATTCATAGATAAAATACAAAAGAAAATTCACAGCCCTTTTTTCTGTAGCAATATTACAGGTTTTCTTTTTCTGTAGCAATATTTTCTGTAGCCAGTCAAGGTGTTCACACTTGTACCCTCTTAGAGGGCGGAAGTGTGTAGGATTTTGGATTCCTGATGGCAACTCTCACAGTTTGAGACTCACAAAGGATTCTCTTTAGCTGTTACACAAAAAGGAGTAGAGTCTCAGGAAACTCTCCATTCATTTTATTATGAGTCTCTTTCTGGCCATATACTGTCCCTGGAGGCCTCCCCTCAGGAACAGCAGGAACAATCACGTGCATCAATCAATCCCCAGGTGTATTCTACTTCCAGTGATGAGCTCAAGGTGGAAGGGCCTCTCTGAATCCATTAGTGAGACTGTCACCTAATAATGGTCCTTCTGGTTTGCTCCTCACCTGACACCTCCAGACCGGTTCTGGATTTTAAAAACGAGCCTCATAGTGGACGTCACCACTTGTCTCAAAGCTCCTGGAGTTCCCTTTCCCTCATATATGCTTCTTGAAATGATATTTAAGTTCACTTTAACAAATCCCCCAATCCTGAGTCTCTCCCCAGTCATCCACTGGAAGAAACTTCCCTGCCCATCGTTTATCACTGAGTGTGACACTGTTAGAATTGGTCTCTATTCCCCGCACAGCCTCACAGCCACAGGAACTGATGCCCACTGGAGCCACAGGAACTGATGCCCACTGGAGCCACAGGAACTGATGCTCCCCACTGGAACCGGCCAGTGGCTTTCAGGCTTTGAGAGTGGGACAACCTGGAGTTTCACTTAACATTCAAAGCCTTCTCTTATGACCTCAACCCAAGGATTTTACATCTCTTTAGATTTTGAAATTATCTTCCTCCTGTCCCAATGGTTATAAACATTCTATCCAGCTTTATATCATGTCTAGATGATAGTTTTTAGTACCTGCTGTGTGCTGATTTTTGTCAACAGATCTCACATGCGTTATCTAACCTAAATACTCATAACATTCTTCTGAAGACAGTCTTACCACTTAAAATGATTAAACAGAAACCCACAGAGGGTAAGAGTTTTTATTTGGCTGTAATTCGACTTGGTTTACTCCCTTTCCACAAATAGGATGCCTGTAGTGAAAAATTATATTTAATCTGCCTATAGCTTTAAACTGTTACTCTTTCTTAGTTATTGTTATGCGTTTTAGCCACCCTGGAAAACTGCTATTAACGTTAGTATTATTGGGGCACCTGGGTGGCTCAGTCAGTTAAGTGTTTGACTCTTGGTGTCTGCTCAGGTCATGATCTCATGGGTCCTGGGATCATGAGGCTCCATGCTCAGCACGGGGTCTGCTTGAAGATCTTCTCCCTCTGCCCTTCCACCACTTGCTTGCATGCATGCATTCTCTCTAAAAGAAATGTGTTTAAAATTGTTTTGTGCTTCTTTTCTTTTAAAAATATTTTTACTTCAAACACTAACTTGACCAGGTTGTTCAGAAGCTGCTGTCTATAGTTGAACTTGCTGTTTGTCTTAGTATAATAAATTTTATTGAAAAATGAGTGCCCATTATGACCAAAGATTTATTCAAAACCATCATTGCCCACAAAGAGTTTTCAGGGTAATGAACTACTTTGGCAAAAGTTCCAGCAGGGAACCCTGTGCAAGGGGAACACTTTAGGTCCTTTTTATTCTTTGCTGCTTCAGCAGATACCTGGTAGTCCTGCACTGACCATGAGGTACATTTGACTTCCTAGGCGTGGTCATTGGAAGGTGGGAGTCAGGCCAGTTTCAGATGTCACCTCCTTCGGTTAGACACTCTGTAGCTTGTGTTAGGCAACTTCTCTCTTCTCCAAGTTTTAGTCATTTTAGCACACAGGTATGAGGTGGCAGAAACTGTCCAGAATGTCTGTCATCTAAGAAAGGCAGTGAGAATGGAGATAGCCCACTCAACTCTGTTCAGTATTCAACAGTCCCTGCTGAAAGTAACTTGGGGCAAATATATATGAGTAGTGTTAATTGCTGACCTTACTTTCTTTTTTCATCTCCTAGTGCTAACTTAAGGATACTCTAATTTTTCCATTTTGGAAATACCACTGAAGCATCTGGAAGTCTTTAACCCATTAATGTTTTCATATTGCACTTGGAGACCCCTTTTTAACCTCCTCCCCCTGTGACTTGGCTTTCGAAAATCTTCTATTGAGTCTTTGCCACTTTGATGATGGTTGTATAAACTCTTTGGTACAATCTTTATTTTTCATTTATTTTGTTATTTGTGTGTGTGCAATAAGTATTTATTAAAGAACTAATGGGATAAAGGAAAAATGAGAGGAGAGGAATGTTTTACCTATACAAGTGGTCTGCCTGACCCACAATCAGTTCATTATACCTGTATACTGATCTGAAAAATCCCCCCCCCCCCTTTTCCCAAGTTTTTATTTAAATTCTAGTTAGTTAACATACAGTGTAATGTTAGTTTCTGGAGCAGAATTTATTGATTCATCACTTACACACAACACCCAGTGCTAGTCACAAGTGCCCTCCTTAATTCCCATCACCCATTTAACCCATCCTCTCCTTTACCTCCCCTCCAGCAACTGTTGGTGTGTTCTCTATAGTTAAGAGTCTGTTTTATGGTTTTCTTCCTCTTCACCCCTCTGTCAATCTGTTTTATTTTTAATTAAACTTTTTATTTGGAAATACTTGTAAACTCACATGCAGTTGTAAGATATAACACAGAGATCCATGTACCATTTACTCCATTTTCCCCAACAGTAACATCTTACAAAAGTATAAGTATTACATCACCGACAAGATATTGATGTCAATAAGAGGAAAGATATAAAACATTTCCATCACTACAAGGATCCTTGGTGTTTTCCTGTATGGTCACACTTAATTCCCTCTGGCTCCATTTCCTAATCACTGGGCAGTCACTAAGCTGTTCTCCATTTCTAGAATTTTGTTATTTCAAGGATGGAATGGAATAATACAGTACGTAATTTCTTTTAGCAATTACAATCTTTTAGAAATCTTTTGATATTAGTAATATTTATGTTGTATCCCATTAGTATGTGACCTTCCAAATCTAAACTCTTTCCTTTTTTAATTTCAGTACCTTAGACATTAGTCTTCTCTGACATGTCACTTCCCCCAGTGGAGACAACTCATTGATGGTGAACTTGATCTTGAACTTGATGCAGAACTTGATCTTAGGACACTGGGATGATGACCTGAGCCAAAAGCAGACACGTAATGACTGAACTACCTAGGTGTCCCCAAAATTGAAATTTTGTAGATTTTCAGTTTCAGATAAATTCCTCAAATGTAACTTGGAACCCATATGTTTTTCTATCACTCTTCGTTGTGATTATGATTATTATGTTTTTCTCCTTTCCATTCCTTTCTGATTCCATTCCTTTCTGATTCGATTCCTTTATGTTTTTTTCCTGGAGTAGGTGCCAATTTCCTAATTGAATTTTTCTTTTTGTTTGTTTGTTTTCTTTTTTTTTAAATTAGAGTATAGTTTACACGCAGCATTACATTAGTTTCAGCTGTATCACATAGTGATTAGACAAGTTTATATATTGTTATCCTCACTGGAAATGTAGCTACCATCTGTCACCATGCAACACTATTACACTATCATTGACTTTATTTCTTATGCTGTGCCTTTTATTCCCATGACTTTTTCTTTTCTTTTCTTTTTTTTTTTTTTTAAAGATTTTATTTATTTGATAGAGAGAAACACAGCTAGGGAGGGAACACAAGCAGGGGGAGTGAGAGAGGGAGAAGCAGGCTTCCTGCCGAGCAGGGAGCCCGATGTGGGACTCGATCCCGGGTCTCAGGGATCATGACCTGAGCCGAAGGCAGTCGCTCAACCAACTGAGCCACCCAGGCGCCCTCCCATGACTTTTTCATTCCATAACTAGAAGCCTGTATCTCCTACTCCCCTTCACCCATTTTGTCCATCTTCCTACCCTCATCTGGAAACCTTTGGTTTTGTTCCCTGTATTTATAGGACTGATTCTGCTTTTTGTTTTTTTGCTTATTCATTTGTTTTTTTTTAATTCCACGTATAAATGAAATCATATGGTATTTGTCTTTTTCATTCTGGCTTATTTTTTTTAGTATAATACCCTCTAGGTCTATCCACATTGTCAGAAATGGCATAATCTAACCCTTTTTATGGTTGCATAATACTCCATTGTTATATATATAGCACCTCTTCCTTGTCCATTTGTCTCTGATGGAGTTGCTTCCATATCTTGGCTATTATACATAATGCTGCAGTAAACATAGAGGTGCATATACCTTTTTGAATTAGTATTTTCATTATCTTTGAGTAAATTACTGGATCATATGATATTTCTCTTATTAATATTCTGAGGAAATGACACATTATTTTTCACAGTACCCGGCTAATTTACATTCCTACTGACAGTGTTTGAGGTTCTTTACTCCATATCCTTACCAACAGTTGTTACTTCTTCTATTTTTGATTTTAACCATTCTGACAGGTAGGAGATGAAATCTAATTGTGGTTTTGACTTGCATTTCCTTATTGATGAGTGATGTTGAGTATCTTTTCATGTGTCTATTGCCCATCTGTATGTCTCTTTGGAAAAATGTGTACTCAGGTCTTATGTCCATTTTTAAATTGGATTTTTTTATTGGTGAGTTGTATGATTCTTTATATATTTTGGATATTAATTCTTTATTGAATAGTCATTTGCAGGGATCTTCTTCAGTTGACTAGGTTGCCTTTTTGATGGTTTCCTTTGCAGTCCATGAGACCTTTATTTTGGTCCAGCATAGTAGTTTATTTTTGTTTTTGTTTCCCTTGCCTTGGGAGATACAGCCTTAAATATGTTGCTAAGGCTGATATCCAAGAAAGTACTGCCTGTGTTTTCTTTTAGGTGTCTTATGGTTTTGGTTGCACACTTAGGTCTTTAACCCATTTTGACTTTATTTTGTGTATGGTATAAGGAAGTGGTCCAGTTTCATTCTTTTGCACATAGCTGTCCAGTTTCCCCAACACCATTTATTTAAAAAGCTCTTTTTCTCTCTGTATATTATACATCCTTTGTCATAGATTAATTGACCATGTAAGTATGGGCTTTATTTCTGGACTCTTTATTTTGTTCCATTCATCTAGGCATCAGTTTTTTGTGCCAATATTATACTGTTTTGATTGCTATAGCTTTGTAGTATATTTTGAAATCTGGGGTTGGGAAACCACCAACTTAGTTCTTTTTCAAGATTGCTTGGCTAGTCAAGTTCTTCTGTGATTCCATACAAATTTTAGGACTAGCCTAGTTTTGTGAAAAATCTGTTGGTATTTTGAGAGGAATTGCCCTGAATTTGTAGGTTGCTTTAGATAGTATGGACTTTTTAACAGTATTAATTATTCTTATCCATGAGCATGATATCTTTTCATTTGCAGTTTTCCAATTTTTTTTAAAGATTTTTTATTTATTTGACAGAGAGAAACACAGCCAGAGAGGGAACACAAGCAGGGGGAGTGAGAGAGGGAGAAGCAGGCTTCCCGCTGAGCAGGGAGCCCAATGTGGGACTCAATCCCGGGTCTCCAGGATCATGACCTGAGCTGAAGGCAGCCGCTTAACCAACTGAGCCACCCAGGCGCCCCTGCAGTTTTCCAATTTTTAAAAATATGGCTTAGATAATAACAACTTCAGAAGTTTGTTGAATATAATAGATAAGGTGACTATTTCCAATACATATTCACTGGCATAGTCTCAATAAACTGATTTTGGGGAAAAGGAAGTTATCCTGTCAAAATTGGATAAAGCTCCATACCAAAATGTTTATTATGCTTACGATGTTGTTGAAGCCTTCATGAATATGCTTAGTTTGGCATAACCTGTTACTTGCTTTATTTAAATACAGGACTTTATTGGGGGGGGGGAAACAGAGAGGGAGAGAGAATCGTTTTGTCATTTATTTGTTTATTTATTTATTATAATTTTTAAAAAAATTATTAACATATAATGAATTATTTGTTTTAGGGGTACAGGTCTGTGATTCATCAGTCTTACTCAATTCAGAGCACTCACCATTGCACATACCCTGCCCAATGTCCATCACCCTGGCACCCCATCCCTCTTATCCCCCTCTACCAGCAATCCTCAGTTTGTTTCCCGGGATTATGAGTCTCTTATGGTCTCTCTCTCTCTCTGGTTTTGTCGTGTTTCATTTTTTCCTCTCTTCCCATATGATCCTCTACCTTGTTTCCCAAATTCCATATACATATATGTATATATACTTATATATATGGATATATACACACCACATCTTCTTTATCCATTCATCTGTTGATGGACATCTAGGCTCCTTCCATAGTTTGGCTATTGTGGACATAGCTGCTATAAATGTTGGGGTACACATGCCCCTTTGGATCACTACATTTGTATCTTTGGGGTAAATACCCAGTAGTGCAGTTGCTGGGTTATAGTGTAGCTCTATTTCCAACTTTTTGAGGAACCTCCATAGTGTTTACCAGAGTGGCTACACCAGCCTGTATTCCCACCAACAGTGTGAGAGGGTTCCCCTTTCTCTGCATCCTCACCAGCACCTCTCATTTTCTGACTTGTTAATTTTAGCCATTCTGACTAGTGTAAGGTGGTATCATTGTGGTTTTGATTTGTAGTTCCCTGATGTCAAGTGATGTTGAACACTTTTTCATGTGTCTCTTGGCCATTTGGAAATCTTCTTTGCAGAAACGTCTGTTCATGTTTTCTTCCCATTTCTTGATTGGATTATTTGTTCTTTGGGTATTGAGTCTGACAAGTTCTTTATAGATTTTTGGATTCTAGCCCTTTATCTGATATGTCATTTGAAAATACCTTCTCCTATTCTGTCAGTTGTCTTTTGACTTTGTTGACTGTTTCCTTTGATGTGCAAAAACTTTTTATCTTGTTGAAGTCCCAATAGTTCATTTTTTGCCCTTGCTTCCCTTGCCTTTGGCAATGTTTCTAGGAAGAAGTTGCTGTGGCTGAAGTCAAAGAGGTTTCTGCATGTATTCTCCTCAAGGATTTTGATGGATCCCTTTTCCACATTTAGGCCTTTCATCCACTTTGAGTCTATTTTTGTGTGTGGTGTATAGAAGTGGTCCATTTTTATTCTTCTGCATGTGGCTGTCCAATTTTCCCAACACCATTTGTTGAAGAGACTGTCTTTTTTTTCTGTTGGACATTCTTTCCAGCTTTGTCAAAGATGAATTGATGATAGAGTTGAGGGTTGATTTCTGGGCTCTCTAGTCTTCTCCATTGAGATATGTGTCTGTTTTTGTGCCTGTACCATACTCTCTAGATGATGTACACTTTTGAAATAGAGTTTAAAGTTCAGAATTGTGATGCCACTGGCTTTGGTTTCTTTTTCAACATTCCTCTGGCTGTTCAGGGGTCTTTTCTGATTCCATATACATTTAGGATTATTCCATTTCTTTGGAACAAGTTGATGGTATTTTGATAGAGATTGCATTAAATGTGTAGATTACTTTAGGTAGCGTAGACATTTTCACTGTATTTGTTCTTCCAATCCATGAGTATGGAGCGTTTTTCCATTTCTTTGTATCTTCCTTAATTTCCTTCATGAGTACTTTCTAGTTTTCTGAGTACAGATTCTTTGCCTCTTTGGCTAAATTTATTCCTAGGTATCTTATGGTTTTGGGTACAATTCTAAACTGGATTGGCTCCTTAATTTATCTTTCTTCTCTCCTGCTGTTGGTGTATAGAAATGCAACTGATTTCTGTACACTGATTTTATATCCTGACACTACTGAATTCCTCTATGAGTTATAGAAGTTTTGGGGTGGAGTCTCTTGGGTTTTCCACACAGAGTATCATGTCGTCTGTGAAAAGTGAGAGTTTGAATTCTTTGCCAATTCTGATGCCTTTTATTTCTTTTTGTTGTCTGATTGCTGAGACTAGAACTTCAAGTACTATGCATCCCTGCCGTGTTCCTGATCTTAGGGGAAAAGCTCTCAGTTTTCCTCATTGAGAATGATATTTGCTGTGGGGTTTTCATAGATGTCTTTTATGGTATTGAGGTATGTACCCTCTATCCCTACACTGTAAAGAGTTTTAATCAAGGAAGGATGTTGTACTTTCTCACATGCTTTTTCTGCATCTATTGAAAGGATCATATGGTTCTTGTTCTTTCTTTTATCACTGTAGTGTATCACATTGATTGATTTGTGAATGTTGAACCAACCTTGCAGCCCAGGAGTAAATCCCACTTGGTTGTGGTGAAAAATCCTTTTAATGTACTATTGGGTTGTAATGGCTAGTATTTTGGTGAAAATTTTTGCATCCAGGTTCATCAGAGATATTGGTCTGTAATTCTTTTTGATGGGAGTCTTTGTCTGGTTTTGGGATCAAGGTAATTCTGGCCTCATAAAATGAGTTTGGAAGCTTTTCTTCCATATCTGTTTTTTGGAACTGATTCAAAAGAGTTGATATTAATTCTTCTTCAAATGTTTGGTAGAATTGCCCTGGGAAGCCATCTGGCCCTGAGCTCTTCTTTTTTTGGAAATTTTTGATTACTGCTTCAATTTTCTTGCTGGTTATGGGTCTGTTCAGGTTTTCTGTTTCTTCCTGGTTCAGTTTTGGTAGTTTACATGTCTCTAGGAATGCATCCATTTCTTCCAGATTGTCCAATTTGCTGGTGTATAGTTGCTCATAATATATTCTTATAATTGTTTATATTTCTTTGGTGTTGGTTTTTATTGCTCCTCTTTCATTCATGATTTTATTAATTTGGGTCCTTTCTTTTTTCTTTTTGATAAGTCTGGCCAGGGGTTTATCCATCTTATTAATTCTTTCAAAGAACCATCTCCTAGTTTTGTTGATGTGTTCTGCTGTTCTTTTTGTTTCTATTTCATTGATTTTTCTCTGAAATTTATTATTTCTCTTCTCCTGCTGGGCTTAGGCTTTATTTGCTGTTCTTTGTCCCACTCCTTTAGGTAGAGGGTTAAGTTGTGTATTTGAGACCTTTCTTGTTTCTTGAGAAAGGTTTGTATTGTTATATACTTTTCTCTAAGGACCACATTTGCTGTATCCCAAAGATTTTGAACCAGTGTGTTCTGATTTTCATTTGTTTCCATGAATTTTTAAAAATTCTTCTTTAATTTCCTGAATGACCCATTCATTCTCTAGTAGGATGCTTTTTCACCTCCATGTATTGGAGTTTTTTGCAACTTTCCTCTTGTGATTAAGTTCAAGTTTCAAAGCACTATGATCTGAAAATATGCAGGGAATGACCCCAATCTTTTGGGTCAAGACCTGATTTGTGACTCAGGATGTGAACTATTCTAGAGAATGTTCCATGCGCACTGGAGAAGAATGTGTATTGTTGTTTTGGGATGGATTTATCTGAATTTATCTGTGAAGTCCATCTGACCCAGTGTGTCATTTAGAGCCCTATTTCCTTGTTGATTTTTTGCTAGATGATCTGTCCATTTCAGTGAGTGGGGTGTTCAATTCCCCTACTATTATTTTATAATTGTTTATGTGTTTCTTTGATATTGCTATTAATTGGCTTATATAAAAATTGCTTATATAATTAGATGCTCCCATGTTAGGGGCATAAATATTTCCATCCCCTCACTTTAAATCTGGAGGTGTCTTTGGGTCTAAAATGAGTCTTTTGCAGACAGCATATTGATAGGCTTTGTGTTTTTTTAATCCAATATGATACCCTGTGTCTTTTGATTAAGGCATTTATCCCATTTACATTCAGAGGAACTAATGAAATATGTTAACTTAGTACCATTATATTGGCTGTAAGGTGATTGTTACTGTATATTACCTCTGTTTCTGGTCTGTGTTACTTCTAGGCTCCCTTTGCTTCATCGCAGCAATGGCCACAATCGTCAAACTGTGGAAAGAGCCAAGGTGCCCATCAACAGATGAATGGATAAAGAAGATGTGGTACATATATACAATGGAATACTATGCTTTCAATATTTCTTATAGGACTGATTTGGTGATCACAAAGTCTTTAGTTTCTGTTTGTCCTGGAAGCTTTTTAACTCTCCTTCTATTTTCAATGACAGTCTAGTTAGATATGATACTATGGGATGCATATTTTTCTTGTGTAGTACCCTCATCTTGTCTTTTAAAGATTTTATTTATTTCAGAGATAGACACAGGTGTGCAATCCTAAGCAGGGGAGGGAGAAGCAGGCTCCCCAGTGAGCAGGGAGCTGGTTACAGATTTCAGTCATAGAACCCTGGGATCATGACCAGAGTCAAAGACAGATGCTTAATTGACTGAGCCACACAGGCACCCATGGAGAGAGAGAATATTAAGTAGACTCCATGCCCAGCACAAAACCCAATAGAGGATTTGATCTCATATCCTGAAATCATAACCTGAACTGAAATCAGGTGTTGAATACTTAATCAACTGAGCCACACAGGTGCCCATAGGACTTTTTTTTTTTAATTGAGCAGACCCTTCCCCACCCTTTACTATTAACTTCACGGGGATTATTCCTTGAAAAATACTTTGGAAAATTTGGAGATAATATTAATAAGTGATTTATCTCTGTGACTAGCAGCTGATAAATGCTCAAATAGTGTATATTATCAGAATAAATGAAGTGGGCTAAAAGTCCATCCTATGTATTTCAGGAGGTAAGCATTTATTATATAGTTTGAAAAAATGTAACTTTTTGATAGTGGTTGAAGGGGATTAGGGGAAATTTTGAAGACCAGAAATCATCTATTGAGTAGGATAGACTTTTATTTGTATCCTTATAAATAGTTCATCTCTTAAATAGACAAATCAGAGAAAGATTTCAAATTCTGTTATCAAAATGTTCTTAATTTGTAAAATCCTGAATTTGGCAAAAGTTACTGATTAAGTTGGGTTTCATCCATAAGTAGCAGCAAAGTGAAATATCAGGAGAAAGTTTTCCTGGGATATGGGATGTCTGATATGTAAAGAGCCTGTTATTACCTCAAAGTTACAAATGCAAAAACCACACAATTTTACAAAGAATCAAGGGCACATTTTATTTATTTCCATACAGATTCATTTATTTTCCCAACCTACTAAGAAATATTGATGACCATAGAATGAATAAACCATAAACACACAGAGGGGAATTATAATTAAAATCATCAGAACAATATTTGCATCTTATACCTACATTAAAGATATTTTAGAATAAGTTCTTCTTTTTAAGATTTTTATTTATTTAGTTGTCAGAGGGAGAGAGAGAGAGAGAAAGCACAATCGGGGGGAGTGGAGGTAGAGGGAGAAGCAGGCTCTCTGCTGAGCAAGGACCCCATGCGGGGCTCATTCCCAGGACTCTGGGATGATGACGTAAGCCAAAGTCAGACACTTAACTGACTAAGTCACCCAGGCTCCCCTAAATAAGTTCTTTTTTAAAGTTATTTATGAGAGATAACATGAGAGGGGAGAGGTCAGAGGGAAAAGCAGACTCCCCATAGAGCTAGGAGCTGAAGGCAGTGTCTTAATCCACTGAGCCACCCAGGCATCCTAAATAAGTTCTTAATTAAGGTTTTTTTTCTTCTTTTTTTCTTCTATCAGTAATTTGTCCATCTGCTCAGCCACTCAATTCACTTTGCTTCTGTGAAATAGAACAAAGAAAACCTCTCTTTTGTTATGAAACCCCCAGAAAACCTACCCCTTTGAGTCCAGATGACCTCAAAATCTTAGTTCTTGAAGGATGTCCAGTTATAGTTACACTTCACTTTGTGAAAGGGAGGATTTTCTGAAAGCTATAAATATAACAAGACACAACTTATTAGTAAGTTGTGTCTTATTTCCCTACTGTCTTTTATTACATTTTAGAGAGTTGGTGTATTCGGGATTTTTCGACTTTCTTGAGTGAGGCTTGGATGGCTATATATTTCCCCCTTAGGACCACTGTTACATTTTAGAAAGTTGGACTTGAAAAAATATATGGCTAATGGTTAAAATAAAATGTATATTTAAATCAAAATTTCAATTATACATTTAAGAAGATGAGAAGATAGGATCTTTAGAGGCATTTTGGATAATACTTAAATATATCACACAGAAAAAATACTGAAATAAAGTGTGGTTCTAAAAACAGTCAATTCGTGATGAATGGATAAAGATGTACACACACACACACACACACACACACACACACAAGAATATTACTCAGACATCAAAAAGAATGAAACCTTGCTATTTGAAATGACATGGATTTAGCTAGAGGGTGTTACGCTAAGTGAAATAAGTCAGTCAGAAAAAGGCAAATGTCACATGATTTCAGTCATGTGGAACTTAAGCAAAACAGATGAACATAGGGGAGGGAATGGAAAAATAAAATAAGTGGAAAGCAGAGAAGGTGTTAACCCATAAGAGACTCTTAACTGTAGGAAATAAACTGAGAGTTACTAGAGGGGGGGGGAAGAAAGGGCAATTGGGTAATGGGCATTAAGGAGGGTACTGGGTGTAACAAGCAGTGAGTATTGCATACAACTGATAAATCATTAAATTCTACCCTGAAACTAATAATACACTGTATGTTAACTAAATTTTCTAATTTAAATAAAAATTAAAAAAATTACCTGCTTAATGTAGAAGAAAACTGTCTTAAGAAACCAAACTTCTCTTATATAACTGAGTTTCTTAGGAAGTATAAATCCACTGTGTGTTTCAGAATTGGAGCATAACATAGGTCATAAACTTGTTAAGGGATTAACAGTTTAAGCAAACTCTCCTCCACTGATCGATATTGACTAAAAGGATGGATTTCTATATGAGAAAGTCCAACCTTGCAGGTGTGATCTGTCACTCTAACTTCAAAGAATGATGCATCCTTTTACTCTAAGGATTTTAGTGAAACAAACTAATAACCTTAGCTGCATGTTAAGTAGTAGATCAGAGAAAACTAAAAATAAGAATTAGGAATTATGTGACTATTGTTGATCTCCAATAAGATTAAGATAGATGTTAAATATAAAGAGCCAAACATTAGTTAGGATTTAACTCCCTTTGCTGCAAATCTAATGTCGATTAGAATGTTTTTATTCTTATTTTTTGTTCTTTTTAAATTTAAATTTTGTTAGTTAACATATAGTGCAATATTGATTTCTGGAGTAGCATTCAATGATTCATTACTTACATACAACACTCAGTGCTCATTACAAGTGCCCTCTTTTTGGAGAACTCCCATAGTGTTTTCCAGAGTGGCTGCACCATTTTGCATTCCCACCAGCAGGGTAATAAGGTTCCTTTTTCTCTGAATCCTCACCAACATCTGTTGTTTCCTTAGCTGTTAATTTTAGTCATTCTCACTGGTGTGAGGTGGTGTCTCATTGTGGTTTTGAATTGGATTTCTCTGATGACAGGTGACATGGAACATTTTTCCAATTGTCTGTTGGCCATTTGAATGTCTTCTTTGGAGAAATGTCTGCTCATGTTTTCTGCCCATTTCTTGGCTGGATTATTTGGTTTTTGGGTATGGAGTTTGAAAAAAGTTTCTTATAGATCTTGGATACTAACCCTTTATCTGATATGTCATTTGTGAATATGTTCTCCTATTCCAAAGGTTGACTTTTAGTTTTGTTGATTATTATCTTTGCTATGCATAAGGTTTTTATCCTGAGGAAGTCCCAACCAAAAGTTCATTTTTGCTTTTGTTTCCCTTGCCTTTGGAGATGTGTCTAACAAGAAGTTGATGTGGCCAAGGTCAAAGGTTACTGCATGTGTT
The DNA here is from genome assembly GCA_004023965.1 of Spilogale gracilis. Classification (NCBI taxonomy): domain Eukaryota; kingdom Metazoa; phylum Chordata; class Mammalia; order Carnivora; family Mephitidae; genus Spilogale; species Spilogale gracilis. The sequence continues at coordinate 3,859 of PITA01024584.1, read as the reverse complement.
CTCCTCTAGGATTGTGATGGATTCCTCTCTCACATTGAGGCCCTTCATTTTGAGTTTATTTTTGTATAAGGTATAAGAAAGTGGTCTGGTTTCATTATTCTACATATGGCTGTCAATTTTCCCAACAGAAGTTATTGACAAGATGAAAACAGTTTTATTTATTAAAGAAAACCAGTCCCATCATGTAATGAGGGATATTTAAGATGGTGGTACACTTTATTTTAACAGTTCCCTAACCAAAATTATTGAATTCTCTAGAAAATTATCTTGTTCATATTTTATTAGGATAGGTTCTGATGGAACTTGATTTACTCTGAACGTCTGATTTATATTTTATGGACAGGTATTTCTGTCCCAAAGACTTTCTTTAGGGCTGCCTTCATCTCCTTGTTCCTGAGGCTATAAATTAGAGGATTACAGAGAGGTGTTATCACAGAATAAAATAAGGTCACAATTTTCTGCACTTGCACTGGCTTTCCTGATCCAGGACTAACATACATCACCATGATGGAGCCATAAAACAGGGTGACAACTGCCAAATGAGAAGCACAAGTGGAGAAAGCCTTGCTTTTGCCAGCCTGTGAGGGCATCTGTAGCACAGCCACGATCACCAGAGCATAGGAGCAAAGGATAAAGAGAAAGGTGCCAATCATGAAAATAGCATTGAAAGTAGAGTAAATGAACTGGGTGGTGGTGTCTTCAGAACAGGACAGCAGCATCAGTGGGACAGGATCACACACAAAATGGTTGATGGTATTTGGGCCACAGTAGGGCAACTGTGCAATGAGAACAACTGGGGTTAGGAAGAGGATGAACCCACATGACCATCCGAAGATGACGAGGCCAGTGTAGAGCTGTTTTGTCATGATGCGTGGGTAATGTAGAGGATGACAGATGGCAAGGTACCTGTCAAAGGCCATGATGCAAAGACAGAAGCCCTCATCACACCCAAACGAGAAGAAGAAGTAGAACTGTGTGAAACAGCTCACAAAGGAGATAGACTTGCTTGTGGACAGGAAATTGGCCAACATATTAGGGACAGTCGTGGTGACATAACATATTTCCAGGAGGGAGAAATTCCCCAAGAAGATGTACATGGGGGTGTGAAGACTCCGGTCCCACCGCACAGCACAGACAATGGCTGCATTCCCCATCAGAGTCAGGGTGTAGACTACTGAGAAGAGCCCAAAATAGAGGAGCTGCATTTCTGGGCTTGAGGGAAAGCCCATGAGGATGAAGTGGCTGACGGAGTTGGTGGTTTCTGTGCCGGACACGTTCATTGGTCTGGAAGACATGGAGACAGGGAGATGAAGTTATTGCACTTTAATGGAGCATGCTGGTTCTTCTTGAAAACACCAAATTCTTTTTTTGATAAAGTAATAAACAATGAAGATTTGTTAAAGCAACAAAGCTGTGATCATCATAACCTGTTCCCCAAGAGTATGATTTCATTTTGATAAGATATAAATAATAATATAAATAAAAACATGGTGTGGGGCAGTCATATGCTAGGTCAGGATAGTGGATAACATATAGGAGTACAAAATTGAAATTTCTTTCTGAAGTGTAATTTGAAATTAATTTGTTGTAATTAGTAATAGTGGTAAGAATATCAAATGAAGTACTACCTATATTAAAACATTTCAAAAAGTTCTCTCTTGCTGAAATATAGTGAAAGGGCACAGGGAATACTCCTTTTTGTTCTTATTTATGGTAGTATATAGTGATGACTAAAACAGCTCTCTAGTTCATTAGATAGTTCATTATATGACCAAACAGATTTGCTCTGTAAAAAATGCCCTCTCTTCCTCCAGCCTGTTGAATAACAGCTTAACTTCTATAGGTCTTATTCCTTAGACACCTACTATTGGCTATCACATTTGGCATCTGAGGTGGAAGGACTGCTGTTTATGTATACTCATTGCTCATGGGACTATGTAGACTATATGAAGTCTGAATACAACTTGGCAGTTTAGTCTATCTGTTTCCTAGAGCATTCATAGCATGTCAGATGGCAGTGGAAATCATATACCAGAATTTCTCCAAATATAAGCAGTTTTTTTTCTCTTGTCCTAGAAGACAAAGATTCTCCCTTGATCTGTTGTTAGTGTATGGCATTGTATAGTATTATGTTATTATATTGTATTGTGTGGTAATATTTTTTAAGTATTAGGATTTTTATCCTGAATAATTGTATGATTTTCTCAGCTGAGGTTGCTGTGTAGCATTGGAGAAAGAATTAAATGTCATATATACAATGAAATCTTAAATAGAGACATCAAGGTATGGAACTACTGAATCTTGGCCATTCATTAGAAGTGAAAAATAGGGTGCCCTTAAATTGTGCTTAAATCTGTACAGTGAGGAAAAAATATACAGAAGCAAGGAGAGAAAAAATATAATATTAATATTGATGTAAGAGGCAATTGATATTATTAAGTTTCTAAGATCTAATCTATGGGATACCCCAAAATTACTCTGCTGCATTCTTTTTTTACTTTAAATTTATTTTATTTTTTCAGTGTTCCAAGATTCATTGTTTATGCCCCACACCCAGTGCTCCATTCTTTTATTGAAGAAAATGCTCATTTATATGCCTAACAAGTCTTAGTGGTTATCTTTACAACTTATTTGACTGAATTTTTAAAACTCATTTATTTTTGTCCTTTTTATTCTGGACTGTACCCTAACATTGGTATCCTACTCTAAGCCATTTTAATTAATATTTTGACTGACAATGACACAGTAACAGTGGCATATCAAATCAACATCAATACTCACCCTTTTTGTATCTCCTATTACAGTATTTCTTGGGAATACCAATTGTGTTAAGACATAATCCAAAGAAGATCCCACAAATGCAATAAATAGCACAAAGATGCTGAATGGTTTTGTCATTAAAGGAAGTTGCTTCACATAAAACAAAGGTATATTGAATTAGTAAAACTGAGAGTAATATATGAGTTAGAGAGATCAGTTGAATCAGAGATTTGTTATATTATCTCTGTTTTTTTTTTAAATTTTATTTATGACAGAGAGAGAGAGAGCAAGAGAGAGAACACAGGCACTCTGGAGAGGGAGAAGCAGGTTCACCACTAAGCAGGGAGCCCAGTATGGGGCCCAACCCAGGACACTGGGATCATGACCTGAGCCAAAGGCAGATGCTTAATGACTAAGTCACCCAGGTGCCCCTATATTTTCTCTGTTAAACAAGCAACAAAATTTATCATTTATCCAGCTCTAGTAGTTTATTAGTTATACATTTTTACACAAAATGCCCAGGCCTCTTGCTGTAAATTAAACTTATTTTTATTTTAAAGGAATAAGGAAGCTAGATAAATATATTTCCCCAGACTTGAGGAAACAAGAGAAAAATTAATATTTTCGAACTTTATGAATTTTATTCTAATCAGATATTTACATTTTCAGAGCAAGAAGAAATCCATTTATGCAGAAAATCAGCATTGTAATAGGGCATGCAAAGTTTTAACTCACTCCTTGAATATGTGTCAAGAAGAAAGGTCAGAGAGGGGGAAACAAAATATTACCCCACAGAGTGAAAAGCATGTGAGGGACTTCTGAAGAATTGGAGAATCCAGTTTGTAACCTGCCATGAATTGTGCAGAGTGAATTTTAAAAGATTTTTCTCCCCTAGTTGCAAAGCTCATGTTTATGGTTAAGATTAAGCCTAGGTGAATGTATTGTCTGTATTTATTTCTTTGCCTTTTGAGATTTGGAAGCTTCTCCCATGACATTTTTAAAGTATTTGTTCAATAGATGAGATTGTTTTTGAATTTTATTTACTTACAGTGACACTCCAAGCCCTGCTATTCCCTGAGGATTAGTTCATTGTAGAACT
>PITA01024583.1:12175-26108 GCA_004023965.1 Spilogale gracilis | reverse complement strand
ATACTGGCCTGTAATTTAATTTTCTTTCCTTTCCTCTCCTCTTTTCTTTCTTTTTTTCTTTTCTTTTTCTTTCTCTCTCTTTTCTTTCTTTCTCTCTCCCTTCCTTCCTCCCTTACTTACGCCCTCTCTCCCTTCTCTCTTTCCTTCTCTCCTTCCTCCATTCCTGCCTTCTTTCCTTCTTTCCCTCTCTGTCTTTCCTTTCTTCCTCCCTCCCTCACTCCCTCCCTCCTTCCTCCTTCTCTTCCTCCTCCTCTTCTTATTTATTGGCATATAATGTATTAATTGTTTCAGAGGTACAGGTCTGTGATTCATCGGTCTTAACACAATTCACAGTGCTCACCATAGCATATACCCTCCCTATTGTCCATCACCCAGGCACCTTATCCCTCCCACCCCCCTCAACTCCAGCAACCCTCAGTTTTTTTCCTGAGATTAAGAGTTGCTTATGGTTTGTCTCTTTCTCTGGTTTCATCTTGTTTCATTTTTCCTTCCCTTCCTCTGTGATCCTCTCTCTTGTTTCTCAAATTCCTCATATAAGTGGGGTCATGTAATTGTCTTTCTCTGATTGACTTATTTTGTTTGCTATTTTATATCCTCTTGTTTCATCCAAACTGTTGCAAATGGCAAGATTTCATTTTTTTTGATGGCTGCATAATATTATATTATAGATATATACTACATCTTCTTCATCCATTCATCTGTTCATGGACATCTAGGCTCTTTCTGTAGTTTAGCTATTGTGGACATTGCTGTGTAAACATTGGGGTACACAGACCCCTTCAGATCACTACATTTGTATCTTTAAAATATCCAGTAGTGCAATTGCTGGGTCATAGGGTAGCTCTATTTTCAACTTTTTGAGGAACCTCCATACTGTTTCCCATCAATAGTGTAAGAAAGTTCCCCTTTCTCTGTGTCTTTGCCAACATTTGTTGTTTCCTGACTTGTTAGTTTTAGCCATTCTGCCTGGTGTGAGGTGGTATCTCACTGTGGTTTTGATTTGTATTTCCCTGATGCCGAGTGATATTGAGCACTTTTTCATGTGTCTGCTGGACCATTTGGATGTCTTTGCAGAAATGTCTGTTCACATCTTCTGCCCATTTCTTGATTGGATTATTTGTTCTTTGGGTGTTAAGTTTGATAAGGTATTTATAGATTTTGGATCTAGCCCTTTATCTGATAAGTCATTTGCAAATATGTTCTTCCATTCTGTCAGTTGTCTTTTGGTTTGTTGACTGTTTTCTTTACTGTGCAAAAGGTTTTTATCTTGATGAATCCCAACAGTTCATTTTTGCCCTTGCTTCCTTGCTTTTGGCAATGTTTTTAGGAAGAAGTTGCTGCAGCTGAAGTTGATGAGGTTGCTGCCTGTGTTCTCCTCAAGGGTTTTGGTGGATTCTTATCTGGCATTTAGGTCTTCCATTCATTTTGAGTCAATATTTGTGTGTGGTGTAAGGAAATGGTCCAGTTTCATTCTTCTGCATGTGTCTGTCCAGTTTTCCCAACACCATTTGTTGAAGAGACTGTCTTTTTTCCAGTGGAAATTCTTTCCTACTTTGTTGAAAATTAGTTGACCAAAGAGTTGAGGGTCCATTTTTGGGTTCTTTATACTTTATTCTGTGTGTCTGTTTTTGTGCCAGTACCATACTGTCTTGATGATCACAGCTTTGTAGTAGAGCTTGAAGTCCGGAATTGTAATGCCACCAGCTTTGGTTTTCTTTTTCAAGATTCCTCTGGCTATTTGGGATCTTTTCTGGTGCAAATTCTGGGATTATTTGTTTCATTTCTCTGGAAAAAGTTAATGGTATTTTAATAGGGATTGCATTGAATGTGTAGATTTCTCTAGGTAGCATAGACAGTTGGTGGGAATGCAAGCTGGTGCAGCCACTCTGGAAAACAGTATGAAGGTTCCTCAATAAGTTGAAAATAGAGCTATACTATGACCCAGCAATTGCACTACTGGGTATTTACCCTGAAGATACAAATGTGATTTGAAAGAGCACCAGTACCCAAATGTTTATAGCAGCAATGTCCACAATAGCCAAACTGTGGAAAGAGACCAAATATTCATCAACAGATGAATGGCTAAAGAAGATGTGGTACATATGTACGATGGAATATTATGCAGTCCTCAAAATTGAAATCTTGGCATTTGCAACAATGTGGCTGTAACTAGAGAGTATTATGCTAAGTGAAATAAGTCAATCAGAGAAAGAAAGTTATCCTATCCCACTGATATGTGGAATTTAAGAAACAAGGCAGAGGATCATAGGAAAAAAGAGGAAAAATTGAAATAAGACGAAACCAGAGAATGAGACAAACCATAAGAGATTTTTAATTTCTGGAAACAAACTGAGAGTTGCTGGAGGGGAGGGGGGATGGGAGCGATGAAGTGGCTGGGTGATAGACATTGGGAGGGTATGTGTTGTGGTGAGTGCTATGTATTGTGTAAGATTGATAAATCACAGACCTGTTCCCCTGAAACAAATAATACATTTTATGTTAATAATAAAAAGAAAACTTGTAATTATAAATCCTCTCTGCCCCTTTGAAATGTAGACCTTTTAAAAAGCCTGTTGCTATTTTTGCCACCTAGGAATGTCTTTCTCAAGGACTTGGGAGCTATCTTTGGGATGTAGCCATCAAGCAGATAGCACCTCTAACGTCTATTCTTTGTGGTCAGATAGGAACCTACCTTCTTAGCAGGTATCTTGCTTGAAGTTGTACAATTACCTCTTATCATGAAGATAAGGACAGTTTACTAGTCCTTCAGATGAAGTTAACTGGCAAACACAGATGGCCTTAGAGAGCTCTTAAAAACGTCACCACCTTTTGTTTCAGTGGCATTGAGCTGACGCTGATTTCTGTTCTGATCTCTCTCCTGTATTGCTATTGTCTTGAACTAAATCTCTGCATATTGAACTTTGGTACTGTTTTTATTTTGACATTTCCTAACAAGTCTCCCTGCTTCTATCCTCTTTGCCTCATTTCATTCTATTCTCAATTTAGCAGCCAGAGTGATAAGATGTACCACTCCTCTAATCAAAACTTTCCAGTGACTTCATTTTAAAGAGAGAAAAACTAAAATCCTTATAAAAGTTATAAGACATGGCTTAAAATAATCCTTTATTACCTTCCTAATGTCATGCCCTACATCTCTCAAACTCAATTCACTTCAGCCATATGGGCCTTTGTGCATTTCTTGAATATGTAGATGTGCTTCTACTCCAGGACCTTTACTATAGCTGCCCCTCTGCCTAAAGATCTCCTCCTTTAAGTTGTGGTGTGATCATTACTTTCTCAGTGGTGCTTACTGTGACCCCTTTACTTAATGGATGTGGTGGGCTGAATAATGGCCCCCACAAAGATATCCATATTATGATTCTTAGAACCTGTGAGTATGTTACCTTACATGACAAAAGAGACTTTGCAGGTGTGAATAAATTATAGATTTTGAGGTGTGATGATAATCCTTAATTAATTGGGGAATCCATTTCAAAGGTTCTTATAAGAGGGGAATACAAGGGTCAGAATGAGAGATGTGACAGGAGAGATAGAGGTAGTATGAGTGAGGCAGCCATGAGTCAAAGAAAGCAGGCCGCTTCTAAAAACTAGCCAAGAAAATAGACTTTTCCCCTAGAGCCTGTAGAAGGAACATAGCCCTGTTTTCACCTACATTTTAGACCAGTGAGAATCATTTGAACTTCTGATCTCTGAACTGGAAGGTAATAAATTTGTGTTGTTTTAAGACACTAAGTTTGTGGTACTTTATCACAAGAATAGTAGGAAACTAAACAGCTTGTAACCTGCTGTCCTAACACCCTCTGACTTTATTCTGCTCTGTTTTTCTCCCATGCAGTAGTTGTCACCTTTAACATTTGAATTAGTGAATCATTTATTATATTAGATATCTATCCATCATCCATCATCTATCAATTTATTTTGCTTCTACCTCAAGCATATGTCTCTTGAGTTCAGAGATCTTTTTGTTTTATTCACTTAGCACTTAAAACATTGCATGACTTAATGTAAGCACTTACAAGTATTTGTTGAATTAATTAACAGAAAAATCAATCTCATATATTTGAGGACCCATACAGTGAATTTCCTTTGATCCGTATTGCATAGTTTTATTCAGGCACATTGAAGCTGACAAAAGAATGACTCAGAATATTGTCAAAGACCTTTTGACTCATCCCTTTCTTGGGTTAGTTCTGTGGTAGAGTCAGTAAGTGTTCAGTGAGCCATCCATGAGTCCCTCTGCTGCATTTCCCTTCCTCTCTTGCAGTTAGTTTTCATCAGTGGGTTGTGAGTTGCAGTGACATGTGTCACTTGAGCCAAGGCTGCTTCTTCTGCTCTGTTATGATCACGAGGCCACATGTTCCAGATGGCAGAGCTAAAGATGGAGGAGGACTGCCTGAACTGCACCAAACTTTACAGTAATGAGATGCAAACCTTAATTGTGTTAAGCAACTAAAATTCTGACAGCTTTCTAAAGTTACAGTGGTTAGCCTTAATTAGGGAAGCAAATTCTGGAATGCAGTTTGGATTATAAGGTTTTTAGCTTCTGCAAAATGGAAATGACAATTGTGCTTCGCATACCTCTTTTAGCTATTATGCTTTTGTTTCTATTTCCTTTCTCAGCACCAGAAAAGGTGCTTCTTGAGACATGTCTTTTATTGGACAGTTTAGATAAATCTTGGATCTCTATTATTGACCATTTAAAACAATAAGACTGTTGTTCTTTTACTGCTTCACTTAACTATGGCTAATTCATTTAACTATGGCTAAGTAGTTGACACACCTGGGAAATTTCTAAGAGTCTTTTTATTCTGCTTTTTTCTTTCTGCAAAATTGGAACTGCATAGAGCACCATAATGGCCACTTCCATTGCTAAGAAACTTAAGTAATGATATTCTGTATCTTTAAAAATAATAAAAACAACACTGAATCAACTATTTTTATAATTGAAAGATTAAAAAACATCTGATGACAAATATTTCTGTTACCAAGTTCAATATATACCCACATTTGTCAGCCTTTTTATGTGTTCTAATATTATAGTGAAGAGGTCCGCACATATTTTTCTATAAAAGGCAAAGTAGTAAATATTTTCAGATTTTGATGCCACATAGTCACTTTTACAACTGCTCAGTTATGCCATTGTAGCATGAAAGCAACCTTAAATAATACATAAAAGAATGGGTGTGTTACAATTAAACTTTATTTATAGAAACAAATGGTGTCTGCAGTTTGTTAACCCCTGTTCTAGAGGAATACAGAATATTCTTTGTTGTTGCAGTACATTATTCTTGCCAGTAATTTTCAACCAAAGGCCTCAGAATCTCCCAGGAGGAGGATGATGTGTTAGGGTTCTCCAAGAGTAATAGTACTAGTAGGATTTTACACACACACACACACACACACACACAGTTGATTCTTGTTATACACTATGGTTATGTTCAATAGAGTCTCTACAGGCACTGAATAAGTGAATAATGAACCATTACTTTGGGGGGGAAATACAGGGTAATTCCTGCAAGCATCTGGTCACAACCTTATTGTCAACCAATCAATCCTTGTTTTATGCATGTTTCTGTTAAAGACATGTTTTTAAATATATATTATTTATGCGTTAACACAAACTCCTGGTCAACAGCCTCATACCTGGTTCTTCATGCCTGAACAAAGCTTATCTAAAACGTATTTTCTCTGTAAGGCACACCAAAGCCCACTTGTGCTTAGGAATACTAGAAAGCACTTTGGCACTGTACTTGGAGGCTGTTTTAAAAGGCAAAATCACCAACTGCTTGTACCAAAATGGAAAAGGAAACAAAACAAACCTAAAACAAACATGGCACTAAATAGATTTTGAAAAGGATGTTTGTTTATGGTTTGAGGGCTGAAACAAGAAGGTGGAATGTTGCCTTGTTTGATCTCAACTGAGAACCTCCATGTCTGGTGACTCAAATTTTTTGCCATTCTCTGCATATCCAGGAATGACATGAAAGTGCCATGAGTGTTAATTTGAATTTACAAATGAATTTTAGCAGGTAAGCAGAAAAGGTGAGGACACACACACAGTTTATTTCTGAGTTTTGGCTTACATGATTATGGGGTCTAGCAAGTCTCAAATTTGTAGGGCAGACTGGAAACTAGGGCAGAAGCTGCTGTTGCAGGCTTGAGGCAGAATTTCTTCTTCCTCAAACCTCAGTTTTGCTCTTAAGGCATTTCCTCATCCATAAAATTAGTAGCACCAACTTTAGAGTTGTTGAGGATTAAGTGGGTAAATATATATAGATAAAGCATTTACAACAATGCCTGCCACAAAATAAAGGTTATGAAAGTATTTTTAAAATACTTTGTTTCTTCTTTTATTTCTTTAAATATTTTTAAAAATTATTTTTGCATTTTGATTTGATCATTTCAATAGCTGAAATCTTTGTGATGATAATTCTACTGATTTTATTTCTGCTAACTTTCATTGACATCAGCTTGTTTTTCTGAATATTTTGGAAACTTCCTTTTTATACTTGTTTCTGACTAATCTTAAAGAATTTTTTAAAAAGAGTTTATTTATTTGAGAGAGAGAGAGAATGAAAGAGAGACAGAATACAAGAGTGGGGAGGGTCAAAGGGAGAAACAGCCTCCCTGCTCAGCAGGGAGTCCGATGCAGGATGCAGGACTCCACCTGGGACTCCGGGATCATGACCCGAGTCGAATGCAGGCAGCTGCTTAACCAACTGAGCCACCCAGGTGCCCTGTTTCTGACTAAACTTAATATCTAAGAGTACTAAAAGTCTGATTTTAAGGTCTATTCCTAAATTGGTTTTATATCTGTGTGATTCCCACAGTACTGTAGTCCCTGTGTCACTTTAAGTTTTGGGAACACCAAACCAATTTGAAGGCAGAGCTATGGTTATGAATTCTCTCTGGCTGTTACTACTTAAATGTATGAGGCTAAAGTCAGACACATTTACTCTTATATTTCCTTTGCTAGCTAGTTAAATTCTAGCTTGTCGTTTTACTGAAAGAGCAGGCTTTGAGGGCCCCTTACATGGGCCCAAGGCCCCATCTTCTGTCCTTGACATGAAAGTTAGAACTCAGGTCCTAGGTTTCCTGTATTTAGAAATATCTAGGATAGTCATGGCTCTGGAACACTTTTAACTCTGTGATTTGGGCTTCTTTTTTTGTTGGGGAGGGGGATACTAATGGTCTTTTACTTTTGTATGAATTTAGTTATGATGCAGAATAAAACTTGTGAATTATTTTTGGCATCTATGAGCATTTTATTTCTTTTCCAGAATGTCTCTGCCACTGTATTTTGTAAGTGGAAGTCCCTCTTTGTTTTTGTTAAATATCTTTTGTTATGTAGTCAGTATTTTCTTTGGTGTTACATGTGTGCATATATCTGTATTTTCCCTTATTATATTTGGAATGTTTATAGACTATTCTTATTCTTTAATAATATAATCAAACTTTAACATTAACATTGAATTCCCTCTTATGAAATTTAATAAAATCATAAGTTTGTACATTTATTCATCTCTTGCCTTTCTCTACTTCTGAATTTTTGTCATACTGTTTTTCATTATCAGTGTTCTAACATTTTTGTGATATTTAGCTGCTGTAATTCTCATAGTTTATCTTTCTTAGTTCTATATTTAAATATATTTAGTGTTCATTGTCAGATCCTTATAGCATAACTCTCCAGTATCTGAATTCTTTGATTCTTTATTTGCTTTTTTGATTAATCAGATTTTTGTCATTCAGTGGACTTCTTTTTCTAAAAAAAGAATTCATGACTACTGTAATTCCCAAACTTTTGCTTATTTGAAACATCTGCCTTTATAAGTGAATGACAAATTAGGTGTTAAAGGTAGATTTTACAGTTGTTTTTCCTCAGACTCTGTAAATACTGATTTACTCTTCCCTCATCTGTAAAATAAAATTCTCTGCAGAAATTTTTAGGCAGACTAATTTTTTTTTTTTTTTTTTTTTTAGGCAGACTAATTTTTTTCATTGTTGGTGACTAGTTTTTATTTCCTTAGATAGTCATTAGACACATTTTTCCCCTAAAGGTTAGTAACTTGATCAGGTCATCTAGACATTGCTCATTCTTAGAGATTCTTTTACTGAAATATAATTGACATATAACCTTATGTCAGTTTCAGGTGTCCAAAATGATTCAGTATTTGTATACACTGTGAAGTGATTATTGTAAGTCTAATTATTTCCCCTCAGTCCTCACACAAAGTTACCAAAAACCCTTTTTCTTGTGATGAGAAATTTCAAGATCTACATTCTTAGCTGCTTTGAACTTGCAATACAGTATTAATTAAATCAAAAAATGGGCAGGAGACATGAATAGACACTTCTCCATGGAAGATATACAAATGGCTAACAGACACATGAAAAAATGATCGTCATCATTAGCTATCAGGGAAACTCAAATCAAAACTGCATTTAGATACCACCTTACGCCAGTCAGAATGGTCAAAATTAACAGGACAGGAAACAACAAGTGTTGGAGAGGCCGTGGAGAAAGGGGAACCCTCTTACACTGTTGGTGGGAATGCAAGTTGGTGCAGCCACTTTGGAAAACAGTGTGGAGATTCCTTAAAAAATTAAAAATAGAGCTACCGTATGACCCTGCAATTGCACTACTGTGCATTTACCCCAAAGATACAGATGTAGTGAAAAGACGGGCCATATGTACCCCAATGTTCATCGCAGCAATGGCCACGATTGCCAAACTGTGGAAAGAGCCAAGGTGCCCATCAACAGAGGAATGGATAAAGAAGATATGGTCCATATATACAATGGAATATTACGCCTCCATCAGAAAGGATGAATACCTAACTTTTTAGTGGCATGGACGGGATTGGAGGAGATTATGCTTTGTGAAATGAGCCAAGCAAAGAAAGTCAAGTATTATATGGTTTCACTTACTTGTGGAGCATAAGGAGTAACATGGAGGACAGTAGGAGAAGGAAAAGAAATGTGAACTGGGGAAAGCAGGGAGGGAGATGAAGCATGAGACACTTTGGACTATGGGAAACAAACTGAGGTTTTTGGAAGGGAGGGGGTTGGGAGGATAAGTGAGCCTGGTGGTGGGTTTGAGGACACGAATTGCATCTGGGTATGGGGCATAAACAATGAATCTTGGAACACTGAAAAATTAAATAAATTATTATTAAAAATATGCAATACAATATTATTGATCACAGTCTCATGGTGTACATTATATCTCCATGACTTATTTATTTTATAACTCGCAGTTTGTACCTCTTAATCTCCTTTACCCATTTCATTCAATCCTACAACCCCTCTCTCCTCTGGCAGCTACCATTCTATTCTGTATCTGGGTTTTGTTTGTTTTGTTTTTTAGATTTAACACATAGGTGAAATCATATCATATTTTTCTTTGTCTGACTTATTTCAGTTAGCATAATACACTCTAGTTCAATCCATGTTGTCACAAATAGCAATATTTCATTCTACTTTATGGCTGAGTATTATTTCATTATATATATACATATATACACATACACACACCATATCTTTGTTCATCTATTAATAAGCATTTAGGTCATTTCAATATCTTACCTATTATAAATAATGCCACAGTGAACATAGGGGTGCATAATTCAATGAGATTTAAAGTTTTTATTTTCATTGGTTAAATACCCAGACGTGAATTTGCTGGATCATATAGCATTTCTATTTTTAAAGTTTTGCGAAATCTCCATGTTTTCCGCAAAAGATGCACAAAGTTCCATTTTAAAGAACAGTGCAGGAGGATTCCCTTTTCTTCACATCTTTGCCAATACTTGTTATTTCTTGTATTTTGATAATAGTCATTGTGACTGGTATGAGATGGTATTATTGTGGTTCTGATTTGCATTTCCCTGATGATGAGCAATGTTGACCATTTTTTCATGCACTGATTGTAATCTGTATGTCTTTTTTTTTAAAGATTTTATTTATTTATTTGACAGAGAGAGATCACAAGTAGGCAGAGTGGCAGGCAGAGAGGGAGGAGGAAGCAGGCTCCCTGCTGAGCAGAGAGCTGGATGTGGGCCTTGATCCCAGGACCCTGAGATCATGACCTGAGCCGAAGGCAAAGGCTTTAACCCACTGAGCCACCCAGGCGCACCATCAAGTCTTAAATCTATTTTGAATTAATTTTGGGGTATAAGATAGTGGTCCAGTTTCATTTTGCTGCCTGTGGCTGTTGAGTGTTTGCAGCACCATTTATTAATTTTTTTCTTTTCGTATTGTGTATCCTTGCCTCTTTAGTCATAGATAATTGACCAGATGAGGATGGGTTTATTTCTGGGCTCTCTATTCCACTGATTTGTATGTTTTTATGCCCAAACCATACTGTTTTGATTATTATAACTTCATAATATAGTCTGATATCCAGTATCATGATTCCTCCAGCTTTGTTCTTTCTCAAGTTTGCTTTGGCTATTTGGGATCTTATATTAGCCCATACAAATTTTAGGATTTTTTTGTTCTATTTCTGTAAAAATGCCATATGAACTTTGATAGGGATACATTGAGAGTATTGGACATTTTAACAATATTGATTCATCTAATCCATGAACACAGACTATTTTTCTATTTATTTGTGTTTTCTTCAATTTTATTCATCACTCTTACAATTTTCAGTGTGTAGGTCTTTCACTTCCTTGGCTAAATTTATTTTTAGGTATTTTTTTTCTTTTTGACATACTTATAAATGTGATTATTTTTATAATTTCTGATAGTTTGTTAATGTATAGAAAAGCAATAGATTTTTATTATTTATTTATTTATTTGCCATAGATTTTTATTTATTGACTTTTATGCAGCTTTACTGAATTTGTTTATTAATTAAAACAGTTTTAGGGTAGAGTCTTTTGGGTTTTTTAAAAAATAATTATTTATTTTATTTTTTCAGTGTTCCAAGATTCATTGTTTATGCCCCACACCCAGTGCTCCAGGCAATATGTGCCCTCATTACCCACCACCAGGCTCACCCATCCCCCCACCCCGCTCCCTTCCCAAACCCTCAATTTGTTTCTTATAGTCCAAAGTCTCTCATGTTTTGTCTCCCTCTCTCATTTACCCCAGTTCACATTTCCTTTCCTTCTCCTACTGTCCTCCATGTTACTCCTTATGCTCCACAAGTAAGTGAAACCATATAATACTTGACTTTCTCTGCTTGGCTTATTTCACTCAGCATAATCTCCTCAAAAGTTGTCACAAAAATTGGGTATTCATCCTTTCTGATGGAGGCATAATATTCCATAGTTTTTTTTTTTTTTTTTATTGTTACTAAAATTTTTTTTTCAAGTGTTCCAAGATTCATTCCCCATTCCCCACACCCAGTGCTCCACGCTTTAGGTGTCCCCAGTACCCACCACCAGGCTCTCCCATCCCTCCACCCCCCTCCCTCCAAGTCCCTCAGTTTGTTTCTGTGTCCAAAGTCCCTGTTGTTTCGTTTCCCTCCCTAGATTACCCTAGTTCCCATTTACTTTCCTTCTCCCACTGTCCTCCAGTTTACCCCTCATGCACCGCAAGTAAGTGAATCCATAGTTTTTTTAAATGTAATACATGTCATCTGCAAATAGTTTTACTTCTTCCTTTATAATTTGGATGCCTTTTATTTATTTTTTTCTAATTACTCTGGCTAATAGTGTGCTAATACTAATATGTGCTAATACACTTCTAATAGTGTGCTAAATAAAAGTGGTGAGAGTTGTCATTCTTTTCTTTTTGATCTTAAAGGAAGAGTTTTCAGCTTTTCATTGTGGAGATGCCGAAAGCTGTGGGTTTGTCATATATTGCCTTTATTTTGTTGAGGTATATTTTGTCTATACCTACTTTTCATTGTAAATGATGCTTTCATTATAATGAGTTTTCATTGTAAATGGTTGTTGGATTTTGTCAAATGATTTTTGGCATCTGTTGTGTCGATCATATGATTTTTATCCTTCATTTGTCAACGTGGTATATGATGTTGATTGGTTTGCAGACGTTGAAAACATCCTTGTATCCCTGGAATAGATCTCACTTGATCATGGTGATGGATTCTTTTAATGTATTGTTGAATTTCTTTTGCTAAGATTTTGTTGAGGATTTTTGCATTCCTGTTCATCAGGGATATTAACTTATAATTTTTATATGTAATTTTTATTTTTTATTTATATGTAATGGCCTTGTCTGGTTTTGGTATCAGGGTAAATCCAGCTATGTAAAAAGAGTCTGAAAGCATTCCTACCTTTTAAATATTTTGGAAACATTTGAGTATAGTTATTAAATGTTCTTTGAATGTTTGGTAGATAGAATTCACCAGTGTGAAGCTGTCTCATCTTGGACTTTTATTTGTTGGGAGGTTTTTGATTATTAATTCAATTTCCTTACTAGTAGTCAGGCTATTAAGATTTTCTACTTCTTTATGATTAATTTTTAAAATATTGTATGTTTACAGGAATTTATCCCTTTTTCTGGAGTGTCTACTTCGTTGCCATGTAATTCTTCATAGTAGTCTCTTAAGAGCCTTTATATTTCCTTAGTATCAATTGTAACTCCTCTATAGATCTGATTTTATGTGAACCTTCTCTCTTTTTTCCTTCCTGAGTCAAGCCAGGGATTTGTCATTTTGTTTATATTTTCAAAGGACCATCTCTTAGTTGCATTGATCTGTACTAATGTCTTTTTCATTTATTTATTAGCAACCCTGAAGTTTTATGTTTTTTATGTCACATTATATGTCTTTTTATTTTTTAATCCTTTATTGTTAATATTTTTGTTTTTTTAACCTCCCTACTAGCTTTGTTAGTAATTAATGCACTACTTTTATTATATGTTTACCAATGAGATTTTTGCTTTTGTATATGTACTTTACTAATTAGTAACTTTTCTTTTCATCTTGAAGAGGTCCCTTAAATATTTCTTATAAGATTGGTTTAGTGGTGAAAAACTTATTTGGCTTTTTGCTTGTCTCAAAGGCTCTTCATTTCTCCTTCAGTTCTGAATTATAACTTTACAGGTAGAGTATGCTTGACTGAACATTTTTTCCAGTCAGTACCTTATACATTATGCCACTTCCTTCTTGCCTGCAAAGTTACTTCTAAGAAATCTATTGATGGTCTTATGTGGGTTCCCTTTTTGTAATAAGCTGTTTTTCTCTTGCTTAAGATTTTCTCTTTAACTTTTGACATTGCAATTATACAGCTGACCCTTGAACAATATGGTTTTGTATGGTGTATGTTCACTTACATGCAGATTTTTTTTGATAAGTACAGTACTATAAATGTATTTTTCCATACTTATGATTTCCTTAAAACATTTATTTCTTCTAGCTTACTTTATTATAAGACTATATTATATAATATGTATAACAGATGAGATATGTGTTAATTACTTTTTCTGTTGTCAGTAATGCTTCTGGTCAGCAGTAAGCTATTAGGAATTAAGTTACATGTGGATTTTTTACTGTGTTGGGTTTTGTGGTTCTTAACCCTTGTGCTGTTCAGGGGTCCAAAGTAATTTGTTTTAGCGTTGGTCTCTTTGGGTTCATCTTGTTTGGATCTCTGGGTTTCCTGGATCTGGATGTTTGTTTCCTTCCCCAGGTTAGGAAGTTTTCAGCCATTATTTCTTCATGTAAGTTTTCTGAACCTTTCTCTGTCCCTTCTCCTTCAGAGACCCCTATAATGAACATACCAGCATGCCTGATGGTGTTCCATAGGTTCCTTAAGTTATCTTCACTTTTCTTTTTTTTTTTTTTTTTTTTTTTTTTTTTTTTTTTTTTTTTTTTTTTTTTTTTTTTTTTTTTTTTTTTTTTTTTTTTTTTTTTTTTTTTTTTTTTTTTTTTTTTTTTTTTTTTTTTTTTTTTTTTTTTTTTTTTTTTTTTTTTTTTTTTTTTTTTTTTTTTTTTTTTTTT
>PITA01024583.1:0-12075 GCA_004023965.1 Spilogale gracilis | reverse complement strand
TCTTTCTTTCTTTCTTTTTTTCTGCTCTGTTTGGTGAGTTCCACTTCTTTATTTTCCAGTCCACTGACTGGGTTTCTTCTTTCTCATCTAGTCTACTGTTGAATGCTGCTAGTGTATTTTTCATTTCAGTTTTTGTATTCTTCAACTCTGTGACTTCTGTTTGGTACTTTATTATAGTTTCTATCTCTGTTTTGAGGTTATCACTGTGTTCTTCCATGTCTTTGCATAGTTCAGTGAGTAACTTTATCATTATCAGATAAATTACTTATCTTTGTTTCTTTAAGGTTTTCTTTTTCCCTGTGGTTTTACTTGTTCTTTCATTTGTACCATATTCCTCTGTTTCCTCACATTGCTTGACTCTGAATTTATGCCTGTGTATATGGTGAAGTAGCTGTCTCTCCCAGTCTTGAAGGAGTGGGCTTATGTAGGAAATGCAGCTTATTTAATTTTAAAAAGTTTTTCTTGGTTGTCTCTCATGCTGTGTCTTTGTTTCAGACCCATGGGTCCCAGAAACATAATGTCCCCTGACCACGAGTTCTAGGCACTCAGAGGGCTTTCCCTGTGAGAGCTCTACATACTCACTAATCTGGCATTGGAAGAACCTCAGAGGGGTGAGGTGCTGATAGGTCTGGTGCTGGTCATGGGAGCACACAGATTGGTTTGGCACTTACCCACCTGGGTAGATGGCAGCCATCTGAGCTGCATGGAGGGGCAGTATGTTTTCTCACTGGTGCTAGCAGGTTAGAATGCAAAAATTACATCCATCTCTGCTTACACCAACCATGTAGAGGAAGAGAGCACTTTGGCCAGTACTAGCAAGGTAGAAGAAAAATGCCAAAGGTGGCACATGCCAACACCTCTGTCCTTGGAGAGAGTCACTTTAGGCTTTTGCCCTCCAGCAGAGGCCTTAACATTAGCAAATGAATCTCCTTCATGTGTGATCTAGTGGCTTTTCAATCTGATGCTTTTATACCAGGTTCCAGAGAAAATGATTCTGTACATGTAAGTACGGACTCTCCATTCCCTAGAATTGTTTGTTTCTCCTTCATAAGCCCCATTGGTTTTGTGTTTTTTTAATTGATTGATTGATTTAATTTATTTTTTAAATTCTTCCATCCCCTATTCTTATTTTTTTACTTAAATTCAATTAGCCAACATATATATACATCATTAGTTCCAGATGTAGAGTTCAATAATTCATCAGTTGTGTATAACACCCAGTGCTCATCACATCTCATGCCTATCCTTACTGCCCATCACACAGTTACCCTATCCCTCTACCCATCTTCCCTCCAGCCACCCTCAGTTTCTTTCCTATAGTTAAGAGTCTCTTACGGTTTTTCTTCTTCTCTGATGACTTCCCATTCAGTTTTCCCCTCCTCTTCTATAATCCTCTGTGCTGTTTCTTATATTTCATGTATGATTGAAACCATATAATAATTATCTTTCTCTGATGGACTTGTTTCATTCAGCACAACACCTCCATTTCCATCCTGTCATTCATTGTAAATGCTTAAGTATTCATTCTCTCTGATGGCTGAGTAATATTCCATTGTATGTATGTACTGCGTCTTCCTTATCCACTCATCTGTTGATGGGCATCTTGGCTCTTTCCATAGTTTGGCTATTGTGGACATTGCTGCTATAAACATTGAGGGGCAGGTACACCTTCAGATCATTAGATTTGTATCTTTGGGGTAAATACCTAGCAATGCAGTTGCTGTCATAGGGTAGCTCTATTTTTAACTTCTTAAGGAACCTCCATATTGTTTTCCAGAGTGGCTGTACAAGCTTGCACTGCCACAAGCAACGTAAAGGTATTCCCCTTTTTCTACATCCTCACCAACATCTGTTATTTCCTGAGTGGTTAGTTTCAGCCATTCTAACTGGTATGAGGTGGTATCTCATTGTAGTTTTGATTTGGATTTCTGTGATGCCAAGTAATGTGGAATATTTTTTCATGTCTCTTGGCCATTTGTATGTCTTCTTCCCATTTCTTGAATGGATTATTTGTTTTCTAGGTATTGAGCTTGAAAAGTTTATAGATCTTGGATACTAGCCCTTTAACTTCTATGTTATTTGCAAATATCTTCTCCTTTTCCATAGGTTGCCCTTTAGTTTTATTGACTTTTTCCTTTGCTGTGTAGACTTTTTATCTTGATGAAGGTCCAGTAGTTCATTTTTGCCTTTGTTTCCCTTGCCTTGGTGATGTGTCTAGCAAGAAGTTGTATGACTGAGGTCAAAGAGGCTGCTACCTCTGTTCTCCTCTAGGATTTTATTGGATTCTGTTTCACATTTAGGTCTTTCTTCCATTTTGAGTCTATTTTTGTGTGTGATGTAAGGAAATGGCCCAGTTTCATTCTTCTGCATATAGCTGTTCAATTTTTCCAACACCAATTGTTACAGAGACTGCCTTTTTCCATTAGATATTCATTACTGCGTTGTAACAGGTCAACTTTGTAACAGGTGACCATAGAGTTGAGTGTTGACTTCTTGATGATTGCAACTTTGTAATAGAGTTTGAAGTCCAGAATTGTGATGCCACTGGCTTTGGTTTTCTTTTTCAACATTCCTCTGGCTATTTGGGGTATTTTCTGATGCCAAACAAATTTTAGAATTATTTGTTCCAGCTCTGTGAAAAATGTCAACAGTATTTTCATAAGGATTGCACTGAATGTGTAGATTGCTCTGGGTAGCATAGACATTTTAATAATATTCTTCCCATCCATGAACATGAGATATTTCTTTATTTCTTTGTATCATCCTCAATTTCTTTTGTAAGTCTTTTGTAGTTTTTGGGGTACAGATCCTTTACCTCTTTGGTTAGGTTTATTCCTAGGTATCCTGTGGATTTGGATGCAGTTGTAAATGGGATTGGGCTTAATTTCTCTTTCTGCTGTCTCGTTGGTGTATAGAAATACAACTGATTTCTGTGCATTGATTTTATATCCTACCACTTTACTGAATTCCTAATGATTTCTAGCAATTTTGATTGGAATTTTCCGGGTTTTCCACATAGAGTATCATGTTATCTGCAAAGAGTGAGAGTTTGATTTCTTTGCCAAATTGGGTGCCTTTTATTTCTTTTTGTTGTCTGAGGCTAGGGCTTCTGGTACTATGTTGAATGGCAGTGGTGATAGTGGACATCCCTGTCATGTTCCTGACCTGAGGGGAAAGGTTCTCAGTTTTTCCACATCAAAAATGATATTTGCTGTAGGTTTTTTACAGATGGCTTTTATGATATTGAGGTATGTACCCTCATATCTATCTCTATGCTGTGGAGGTATGTACCCTCATATCTATCCCTATGCTGTGGAGAGTTTTAATCAAGAAAGGGTGCTGTGCTTGTCAGATGCTTTTTCTGCTTTAATTGAGAGGACCATATGGGTTTTTAAAATTTTATTTTATTAATGTAATGTAGAAGATTCAGAAGAATAAGTATTAGCTCTTTTTTTTATTTTTACTTTTTGAAAAATACACATTTATTTTTTTACTTTGAATAAATGGTTATATATATGTAATAAAATTTTAAAGTTTTTTAATGAATAAAATCACATGTACTACTTTCCATCATATGACTGAACTAGAACAATGAAATTTGAATAATTATTTTTAAGACATTAATGTTAAATCAAATCAAAACTATTTTGTTAATGAATAAAAGAGGCTTACCCATCCAGAGTATTTTGCAAAAAGTCATAGTAAAATTATAATAACTTTTGCTCTAACTATGCTATCTCACTGATACTTCTATCGCTGGTATAACTTCCACTATTGTTGTTACTTTCTTTACTATTAATATGAATCGAGTTTATTCAATGATATTGAATTCTCTCCATTAAATCCTTTTCCTACTCATTTTATTCTTATAATAACCTTATTGTGCTGATACGGACTCCTTTTATTTTTATATTACTTTATTTTAAAGATTTTATTTATTTGACAGAGAAAGAGAGACAACAATTGGGGGGAGCAGCAGAGGTAGAGGGAGAAGCAGAATCCCCACAGAGCAGGGAACCCGATGTGGGACTTGATTGCAGGACCCTGGGATCATGACCTGAGCTGAAGGCAGACACTTAACCGACTGAGTCCTCCTTTTAATAGATGAGGAAATTAAGGATTTTCACAGAATCTTTAAGTAAATTATAAATTTGCCCAATCAGTAAATAGAGAACCAGGATTAAAGACGAGATTTCTCTTTTTCTAAAGAATAGAATATGATAAAAAGTATACAGTAAATATACACAGTGTATTAGTTCTTTTTTAAATGGTTTGTAGAATTCTCTTGGGAAGCCATCTGGCCTTGGACTCTTTTTGGGAGGTTTTTGATGACTGTTTCAGTTTCCTTGCTGTTTATGGGTCTGTTCAGGTTTTCTGTTTCTTCCTGTTTCAGTTTGGGTAGTTTATATGTCTCTAGGAATGCATCCATTTCTTCAGGATTGCCTAATTTGTTGGCATATAGTTGCTCGTAATATGTTCTTAATATTGTTTGTTTTTCCTTGGTGTTGGTTGTGAGCACTTCTCTTTCATTCATGATTTAATTAATTTGAGTCCTTTCTCTTTCTCTCTCTCTTTTTTGATAAGTCTGGTTCGGAGTTTATCAATCTTTTTAATTCTCTCAAAGAAACAGCTCCTAGTTTTGTTGATCTGTTCTACCATTCTTTTGGTTTTTATTTCATTGATTTCTCTTCTTATCTTTATTATTTCTCATCTCCTGCTTGGTTTAGGCTTTATTTGCTGTTCTTTCCCCAGCTCCTATAAGTGTAAGGTTAGCCTGTGTATTTGAGACTTTTCTGGTTTCTTGAGAAAGGCTTCTGTTTCTATGTACCTTCCTCTTAGGACCACCTTTGCTGCATCCCAAAGGTTTTGAACAGCTGTGTTTTCGTTTTCATTTGTTTCTGTGAATTTTTAAAATTCTTCTTTAATTTCCTTTTTGACCCATTCATTCTTTAGTAGGATGCTCTTTAACCTATAAGTATTTGAGTTCCTTCCAAATTTCCTCTTTGATTAAGTTCCAGTTTCAAAGTGTTGTGGTCTGAAAATATGCAGGAAATAATCCCAATCTTTTGGTACCCATTGAGACCTGTTTGTGACTCAGTATGTGATGTATTGTGGAGAATGTTCCATGTGCCCTGGAGAAGAATGTCTATTTTGTTGCTTTACGATGGGATGCTTTATACATCTGTGAAGTCCATCTGGTCCAGTGTGTCATTCACAGCCCTTATTTGCTTGTTGATCTTCTGCTTAGATGATCTGTCTATTGCTGTGAATGCGATGTTAAAGTCCCCAATTATTATTGAATTATTATCATTGTGTTTCTTTAATTTTGTTATTAATTGTTTTGTATAGTTGGATGCTCCCCTGTTAGAAGCAGAATACTTTTAATTGTTATGTCTTCTTGTGGCTTATTTATAATAAAAAAAACCTTATTTATTTATTTATTTATTTATTTATTTATTTTTATTTTTTAAAAAGATTTTATTTATTTATTTGACAGAGAGAAACACAGCCAGAGAGGGAACACAAGCAGGGGGAGTGAGAGAGGGAGAAGCAGGCTTCCCGCCGAGCAGGGAGCCTGATGTGGGACTTGATCCCGGGTCTCCGGGATCATGATCTGAGCGGAAGGCAGCCGCTTAATCAACTGAGCCACCCAAGCGCCCCAATAAAATCCTTTTTTAAAAAAAGAATGATATAGTGTACCTCTTCATCCCTTACTACAGTCTTTGGTTTAAGATCTAATTTGTCTGATATAAGGGTTGCTACTCCAGCTTTCTTTTGATGTCCATTAGCATGATAAGTGGTTCTCCACTCTCATTTTTTTGTGTGGAGGTTTCTTTGGGTCTAAAATGAGTCTTGTAGAAAGTGTATTGATGAGTCTTGCTTTTTAATCCAATATGATATCCTCGTTCTTTTGATTGGAGCATTTAGTCTATTTACATTCAGAGTAACTATTGAATGATATGAATTTAGTGCCGTTGTATTACCTGTAAAATCATTGTTTCTGCCTATTGTCTCTGTTCCTTTCTGTTCTGTGTTACTTTTGGACTCTCTCTTCACTTACCAGCTCCCATTTAATATTTCTTGCAGGACTGGTTTAGTGATCACAGATTGTTTTGGTTTCTGTTTTTTCCTAAAAGTTCTTTAACTCTCCTTCCATTCTGAATGATAGCCTTTCTGCATAAAGTATTCTTGTTGTGTGTTTTTCTCATTTGGTATCCTGAATATGTGCCAGGTCTCTGTGGACAGGTCTGCTGCCAGTCTAATGCTCCTATCCTTGTGGACAGTAGCAGGACAAGAACCTCTTGTCTCAAGCTGCTTTTAGGATTTTCTCTTTGTCTCTGAAATTTGCAAGTTTCACTATTATATACTGGGGTATTGATCTATTTTTATTGATTTTAAGGAGGGGGGATTCTCTGTACCTCCTGGGCTTGAATGCCTGTTTCCTTCCCCAGATTAGGGAAGTTCTAAGCTATAATTTGCTCAAATATACTTTATGCCCTTCCCTTTTTTTCCTCTCCCTTTGGGAACCCCGTAATTCTAATATTGTTTTGCTCTAGGTATTGCTGATCTCTCAAATCCTCCCCAGATGGTCCAGTTGTTGCTTATTTCTCTTTTGCTCAGTTTCTTTATTTTCTCTAGTTTTACCTTTTCTATCACTTATTCTCCCTTCTGCCTCATTTATCTTAGCAGTAAGAGTCTCCATTGTTCATTGCATCTCAGCAATAGCCTTTTTTATTTCACCCTGTTTAGATCATAATTTTTTTATTTCTCCAGAAAGGGATTCTGTAGTGTCTTCTGTGCTTTTTTCAGGTTCAGCTAGTATCTTTATAATTGCTACAAATTCGAGCTCCAACATTTTACAAATATCCTTTTTTATTTGAGAGAAAGAGAGAGTGAGAGAGAGTCAGCAAATGAATAGGGGGAGAAGCAGAGGGAGAGGGAGAGAGAATCCTTAAACCGACTTCCCACTGAGCAAGGATCCTGATGTGTGGCTCCATCCCAGGATGCTGAGATCATGATATGAGAAGAAATCAAGAGTTGGCTGCTGCTGAACTGACTGAGCCACCCAGGCACATCACCCTGTTGGTTTTCAATACCACGTATTTTGGAGGCTCATCTCTGCAGTGCTGTTCCTAAGGGCTGAAGTGCCTAATGTGGTGCACAGACCCTTTTATGAGATTTTTCCTGATTCCTGACTATTGGTCACCACTCCCAGGGTTAGATTGGTGGTGAGAGTGCCTCTCTGCCTTGACTGCTCACCTCTATGTAGCCATTTAATTTGTGTGTGTGTGTGTGTGTGTGTGTGTGTGTGTGTGTGTAGGTTTTAGCTCATTTTCATTTTCTTTTTCCCTGAGGGAATTGTTGCATATATAGCTGTAGATTTGCTGGGTCTGTGGGAGGAGGTGAGTTCAGGATACTCCTACACTGCCATCTTGAACTGCCTCCCCTTACATAATTTTAAGTGAAATTTAGAATTTCTTTCTAATTAGCATACTTAGGTTTTTTAGAAAATGTTTCTCTTTTAAACTACTTAAAACTTTGATTCCATTTGCTGAGACTTCTTTCAAAAAACAATTTTGGCTCTTTTTGGATTGCCCTTATTTGTGTTCTATTTTTTTCTAAATCCATGTTCATTTTGTGTGCTTATCTCTAACTTTATGGCTTACCCTATTTTTAGCAGTATTCAATCTATTTATTTCAACTTCTAATAAGCCCTTTATTTCTGGATGGTCTTATTGTCATCACCTATTTCTTTCCTGAGTTTTGCCAGGTAACTTTGTATCTCATTTGCTAGTTTTCCTCATATGTTCCTTAATCAATTGTCTCCCTTCATTTGTTATATTTTTAAGCATTCTAAATTATTTTTCTGAAGATTTCCTGTTCTCTTATTGTTTATGCTTTGTACATTTTTATATATTATACTTTTCTCACCCTTTATGCAACTGTAGGACGAGCAGAGGTACAATGCTGGGTCCTTTGGAGTTTGTATGGGATTAGATGGTCACCTAGTAGAATAGAAAGAGGATTTGAGAATTGACTTGTTTTTTGATTGTCTTTCAACCACTTTCCACTTTAGCATTCAGACACTCCACTAAAGAATTGTTAAGAGGGCCTTTCTGGACACCTAACTTAACTTTTAAAGGAACCTGTGGCTTATTCAAGATTTAGCAGTTTCCATGGTCTTTCCTAAATTTGCTTCAAATTTCAGTATTATGTATTCTTTATAATTTGTGATTTGGAGTTAAAGGTGTTTCTTGGTTTTATTAAATACAGAGGTTATTTTTCTATTTTATTTTATTTGACATACCATGACTCAGGGATATGTGTAAGTCACTTTGCCATCTTTAGGTTTATAATAAAATTATTAAGTTTTATTTTTTAAACTCTCCTCTACCTATCAAACTGTATTCACTAGCTTTCTGTTGGTGCTGTAAAAAAATTATCAGAAACATAAGAAGTTAAAAACAACACAAATTTATTATCTCACAGTTCTTTAGGCCAGATGCATGGGTAGATTTGATTGGGTTCTGTCTTTGGGTTTTACAGGATCAACCTCAAGGTGTCAGCTAGTTTGACTCTCAACTGGAGCTCTGGGGAAGAATCTGTTTCCAGGCTCATTCAGGCTATTGGCAGAAGTCAGTTCCTTGTGATTATAAGACTGAGGCCCCTGTATTTTCAAACCAACAGTGGTGTATTGAGTCTTTCTTGCGCTTAAATGTTTCTGACTTCCTTTTCTGCTGCATTTTTTTCTGCTTCCAGCCAAGAATGTTCCCTGCTTTAATCCATCATGTGACTACATTGGGACCATATAAGTAATCCAGGATAATCTGTATTAAGGTTGTTAGCCTGAATTATGTCTGTTATGTCTCTTCTTCCATATAACAAAACATATTTACAGGTTCCAGAGATTATCATACAGACATCTTTGGGGGGTGTTTCTCAGCCTACCATTTACATTAAAAGGAGTGGTCATATTGCCTAATATAGTCCAATCTAAGCCTTTATTACTTACCAGATCCAGGTTTTCATTTTCTGGACACATTACATTTAGAGTGGTCTTTTTGCCTTTTGGATTCTACTTAAAATATATTATTTTATGTTCTTGCTTAAAATACTATAATAGGTTATTGTTGCACTTAGAATAATATTTAAATTCTTCCCCATGGCTAAAGAACTGGATCTTAATTACACCTTTCTAATCTCAACCCATTATGCCTTCCCCATAATCATCTGTGTTCAACAACGTTGCTTACCCTTTGGTTTTTCAAATAGTCTAAACTTTGTCCTGCTTCAGATCTTTTGGACTTGCTCTTAAATCTGCATCAGACCTTCTTGCCATGATTTTGCTATGCCTCACTCTGTCTTGTCATCTAGGTTCAAATCAAATATTATCTCTTCAAAGATGCCTTCTCTGGCCATTGTATGAGTTGTTATCTGTCCATCATTCTCTTTGGTAATTATCAATTTAAGTGTGTTATGGTCCTTATCTTTGTGTCTCTTCATATATAGATAATAGAAAACGACTGAAAGATTATACTTCATTGCCGTGGCTGGCCTTACCAGTAAATGGAAATACAAAAGTAAATTTGGTAAGTTTATTGTCGCATGCCACCAGATGGCTTTAGAAAGGATTAGGTTTCTGAATAATTTCCTTTGCGATGTTGGAGAGTTATGCTCACTGAAATACAAGAGTAAAAACACCATTCAGTACAGTCAGTGATGCATTTCAGGTTCTAGTACTGGTTGAGGATGAGAAAGTTGTTTCATCTCTCTCTTGACATTCCATTTCTTCTCATGTAAAAGAAGGAATCTGGGTGACTTAATCTCTGTTCATTTTCTACTTAAAAGGTTAAGAATTTTGAATTCTATGTCAGTTTTTGATATTAAGAAGTCCTAAAACTTCCTTGTATTATCCAAACCGGTGGTTTTCAAAGTGTGGTGAACAGATTTCTGGAAGTCTCCAAGTCCTTTCAGAGGGTTTTCAAAGTCAAAAGTACTTTTAAAAATATTAGTATTTATTTACCTTTTTCTTTATATTGATATTTATGCTGATGGTACAAAAGCAAAAATTACAAGTACACAGCACAAATCAAAGCAGTGGCACTAAAATTTGCAAATAGCTATTGCATTTTTCAGGACATTAAGAAAAATGTATCCACATTTAAAAAGTCTTTTCATCTAAGAATGCTCTATAGTGAAACAGTAAAAATTGTTACATTTGTAAAATCTTGACACTTGAGTGTTCCTCTTTTAATTATTCTATATGACAAAATGGGAAACAGGTATAAAACACTTCTTCAGTATGCCAAAGTACCAAAGGATGGCGGTTGTTTAGAGGAAAAGAACTTGTGTGATTGAGTTAAGCTGAACCAGTCACTGCTTCATAAAATACTGTTTTCTATAAGAAAGAATGACAGAAAACCTAGGGTTATTCAGACTTGATTATTTGATAGACATTGTCTCAAATTTGAACAAAATGAACCTGCCATTTCAGGGAACATCCTTGACAGTATTTGTTGCTCATGATAAAATGACCTTTCAAATGAAAATTAGAATTTTGTAAAATTTTTATTAACTTTCCAAATACTTTAAGACTTTTTTTCAATGAAGCTAGTGGTGATATTAATAAATGTGGTTTTTAAATTTTGAATAATGAAATGTGTCAACATTTGAAAGAGCTGAGTGATAACTTAGTGAACCAATATTTTCTAAATGAAAAATGTGTATTATAATGCAGGGATGGAAAATCTACTCAAAGCACAAAATAGGCCAATGGACTTAATGTAATAGCATAAAAAGGTTTTGGTATGGTATCAGATTCTGCTTTGCAACTAATGACATTTGAGTATAATATCAAACAATATCCATACTTATCCTAAATACTTTTAAATTCTCCTTTCTAAGTATATTTTTGTATGAGGCTGGATTTTCTTAATTCTTCAAGCAGAATAAAATATTCCAACATGAATGTAGAATATAGGGAGGTTCAACTGTCTCATATTTAACTAGATATTTAAAAATATTTTTATTTATTTGATGGAGAGATCACAAGTAGGCAGAGAGAGAGAGAGAGAGGGAGAGAGAGGAGGAAGCAGGCTCCCTGTAGAGCAGATAGCCCGATGCAGGGCTTGATCCTAGGACCCTGAGATCATGACCCGAGCTGAAGGCAGAGGCTTAACTCACTTAGTCATTCAGGTGCCCATAGAAAGATTTTTTTAAATTGTAGAACAGTGCAACTTTTCTTAGTAAAGTACTTATATATTGGAAAATATACCTAATTTTCATAAAATGTTTTATGTTCATATATAATGGATTCATTATTATTTTAAATGAATTAATAAATATTTTGAATATTTCCAGTTTTAATCTCTAAGATGGTGAATATCAAGAGGTATAATCCATAGTGTCCTGAGACCAAAAAGTTTGATAACTTGGTTTAAGCAGAACTAAAAGATGTTATATTCAGTAGGATTGACTACTTAAAAATTTATGGAATTGTGGTAGAATACACATAACATGAAATTTATTGTTTTAATCATTCTCAAGTGTAAAGTTCAGTGATATTGAGTACTTTCACATTGTTGTAGAGTTGTCACCATCATCTTTTTCCAAAACATTTTTCATCTTATAAATGGAAATTCTGTATCCTATTCAGCAGTAATTCCCCACTACTTTCCATCTTCAGCCTATGACAATCACCATTTATATTAGTCAGGGTTCTTCAAAGAAATAGGACCAATAGAAAAAGAGATTTATTGACTTCAGGCTTTATTACAAAGCTGTGATTACCAAGACAGCATGGTACTGGAACAAAAACAGAGAAATAGACCAATGGAACAGAGTGGAGAGCCCACATATGGACCCACAAATCTATGGTAAAATCATCTTTGACAAAGCAGGAAAAAATATCCAGTGGAAAAAAGACAGTCTCTTCAATAAATGGTGCTGGGAAAATTGGACAGCTACATATAGAAGAATGAAACTAGACCATTCTCTTACACCACACACAAAGGCAAACTCAAAATGGATGAAAGACCTCAACGTGAGGCAGGAATCCATCAAAATCCTGGAAGA
>PITA01024582.1:0-26018 GCA_004023965.1 Spilogale gracilis | reverse complement strand
GAGATCATGACTGAGCTGAAGGCAGAGGCTTTTTAACCCACTGAGCCACCCAGGCGCCCTAGAAAGATCACTCTTGATACCAGTATGGAGACTGGATTGGAAGGGACAAAATGGGAAGCAGACAACCTGGTTAGAGGCTCTCAGAATAATCTAGGCAAACAAGGATGAAGCCCTGAAGGAAGGCTCTGGAACTCTGGAAGCAGGAGAAGATTCCAGAGACTTTCCGGAGCTATAATCACTACGACCCGATGGTGAGATGTGGGGAGGTGAGTGTCGGGGGGTTGTGAGGGAGGCCTCCAGGTTCTGACAGTGTGGGGGACGATTTACTAGGGAAGGAAGAAGAAACGTTGCAAAGTGAATTTCAGTAACAACTCAAAAAAATGCTTAGGTACCAGATGCTTTCTTTTCTGTTTATAGGTGTTTATAAATCAGGATTCTTTGGGCCTTGAAGCCAATGTAAAGTTCAAGCATCTTATTGAGTTCCAGTGCTTGGTTTTCATGCCGAATGTAACTGACAGTACAGCTTTCCCTTCCCTGTGGACTCACATGGTGGTCTCAGGGGTCCTGGTGGGTCAGAATGGAAACCACAAAACCCGTTGTTACCTGGTCTCAGAAATCACACCAGAACACTTTCACTTCTTTGTGTCAAAGCACAAATCATGGGGCGCCTGGGCGGCTCAGTTGGTTAAGCAACTGCCTTTGGCTCAGGTCATGATCCTGGCGACCTAGGATCGAGCCCCGCATCCGGCTCCCTGCTCAGCGGGAAGCCTGCTTTTTCTCTCCTCCCCCTTGCTTATGTTCCCTCTCTGGCTGTGTTTCTGTCTGTCAAATAAATAAATCTTTGACAACCACAACAAAAGAGCACAAGTCATGAGTCCATGGAGTGATTTCAATAAAGTTGTGCCTGGGTGGATCAGTCAGTTAAGCGTCTGACTGTCACTTTCAGCTCAGATCATGATCTCAGTGTCCTGGGATCAGGCCCCACATCGGGCTTCACAGTGAGCATGGAGTGTGCTTGAGATTCTCTCCCTCTGCCTCCACTCATGCTCCCCTCTTTCTCTCAAAATAAATAAATAAAATCTTATATATAAAATGTTGTGAAAGACCAACAAGCTAAGATAGAGAAGAAGAGAAGTTTGAAAGAGGAAACCAGCTGGTGCAGATGGGTTGGGGGAGACCTTCCTAGGAGTTGACTCTGAGCTAAGAATGAGAGGATGAGGAAGAACCAGGAAAGGGGCATTACAGGCAAAGGGAACAGCCAGAGCGAAGGTCCTGAGATGGGGAAGCACTGGTTGAAGGGATTGGAAGGAACCTGGCTGCTGAGAAGGCTTGTGCCTGGAGGATTCAATGAGATGGCCCAGGTGTAGTCCCCAAAGCCACAGTTGGCACATAGTAGGGCTGAATTTATGTTAGTTTCTTTTCTTCTAAAAATTGGAAGGTAGAAATATGTTAAAGATGGTCATCAGGTAGGAATCTCCTAAATTGAAGTTTTACAGCACAAGGCTCAGATTTGGAAAATAAGCAGAGTTTCCCCAGGGATAGATGTTGAAAGATTGTAGCTGCTTTGCAAAGGAGTGCCCACCCTCGATGTTCCCTAACAGCATGTCTGACCTTTCCTTCGTATTTGCTTCTTTCCCTTTAATGTGTATCATTCTAGGTCCAGACTGTCTAGAAGCTATAGGTAACTCATTATGTTTCCATGGCAGAAACCTGAGGGAAAGCAGGAACTGAGAAAGGAAGGAGGCTGGAGGCCCATCTCTGAGAGTCCCTTCTCCTTGCAGGGTGTGACTGTGACTTGGAAGGCGTTCTCCCTGAAATCTGTGATGCCTACGGAAGGTGCCTCTGCCGCCCTGGGGTCGAGGGCCCTCGGTGTGATGCCTGCCGCTTGGGTTTCTACTCATTCCCTATTTGCCAAGGTAAGAGCCACACAGCACAGTGAATGTCTGTCCCGCGAGGTCCCTTTCCTCCTGCGGAAATGCAGAGGCACTTGCTGGCGCAGCTGTGTGGCCTGCAGGTTAGCAAGTGAGCCCCTGGCTTATCCAGGCATGTGACAGGTGACTGTCCCCCTACCCGCGCCATGTCACCTCCCTTCTTTTGTCTTTCCCACCCTACCCTTCCTCCTCCCCAGCGGTAAGCATGTGGGCTCTGGAGCTGCCCGGGTGCAAATCCTGATGCTGGAAGGGATGTGGTAGTTGAGTATTTAGGAGGCTCGGGGGCAGACAAGGAGAGAAGGCAGGCATGAAACCACAGACTTCTCCCCACTACGTGTCTCATGTCCTGGTAAGAGTCACCGAAGGAGATGGAGGGTGGGAAGAGGAGGTGTCTGGTCCAGACCTTAGAGCAAAAGAGGAATGTCGTGAGTGTTGGGTGAACGAAGGAATGAATGAATGGATTTGCCCAAGTGCTCCTGTCTCCCCACCCACTGCTTGCAGGTGTTCTTCCTCCAGCAGGAAGAGGGAGGGAAGAAAAGAAGAGAGGATGATCAGTCAGGACTCAGGGCCGGAGCTGAACACCCCTCCGGGTGTTATAAACAGACAGGGACTTGCTCTGGGTCCTTCGATGCACAGCTCTGTCATTAGGGCCAGAGGGCCGGCTCTAGGCAGGGCTTCCAAGGAGGCTCCGGTAGAAGGGCTGAGCCTTAAGCCAGATTGCGGTAGGTAGCCTAGCGTCAGGACAGAAGCTCTGCTGTCCTGTTGCCCTGACAGCTACCACTTGGTTGCAGGGGAATCTAGACAGGGCTCAGCTGCGGAAATGCTCGGTAGGTACAGGAAGGCAGCTTTCTCCTTACTCCCACCGTTCTGATCTTATTTGAGTGCTAATTATTTGCAAAACCAAGTTAGCATCCAGACATCCAGAACCCAGCTCCAGCAGAACGTGGGAAGTGCTGTTTGGAGCTTGCCAGCCCCTGAGCACAGTTGGAGGCTACAGGCAGTATTGAGCAGTCTCATCTGCCAGGTCAGCCGCTAGAAAACCATGGAGGCGGGGCAGACCCTGTCCACTCCCAGAGCTGGAGGCTAGAGTGGTGAAGCACCAGGCTTGCACTAGGTGGCCCTTGGGGCAGGATGCTTAGCGCTTCTGTTTCTCAGTTGCCTCATAATCATGCAGGTTACAGACTGACTGACTGTGAAGCTCTTCTTCCCTTGACACAGAAGACTGTGAAGGACTTCTAGAGCCCAGGAAGTCCTCACTTGTGTGGAAACGGAAATGCTTCCTTTTCCTCTTGGTCCTCTATCCTGTTCACAGACCCCTATCCTCTGCCCCTGCTGTCTCAGCCTTTGCTGCTGTCTCAGCCTTTGCCTCTGGCAGCCACAGAAACTTCCTCTCACCCAGAGAAATCCAGTTGTAGCAGTTGGAACACCCAGTATGTTTCCAGTGGAAATACCAGTACTGGTGATGCTCAAGTTCAAATTGTGTGACTCATACTAGAGGCAAATTCTGCCCAATGGGTTGCATAGTCTTGCATGGTATCCTCGTCCTTATTCCTGATTCTGTTTCTGTGGAAAGGTATCCCAAATCATGAAGTTTCACACACAAGTTGGGGATGATTACATTTCAATTTTAAGCTGGAGACCCTGCGTGAGGAACCAGTGGGAGGCAGAGGGAGTGGAGACCCTCCATTTGAGATGTCCGCAAGGGCCCAAGCCCAGAGGAGCTGATGGTGAGAGAAGGCAGGATGATCGATGAGCAGTGAGGACGAGGTCATTTCATCAAAAGCAGGAGAAGGGTTGGGGAGCCAGATTGTGTATCTCACTCTCCTCCTGTAACAGACAAGCATTTTCTAGCTGCTCTTTGTTTGGGCCACACTCCCCCCAGTTATATGGTAGAGGTTAGCTGTTTGGGGCAAGGCATGGACAGAATGTCTCACGTTAATTTCTTAATAATGTGCTGACACCCAGGTTATTTCTGCTTCAGCTTCTATGCTCGTGAGTGAAGTATCCCAAAGGTTTTCTTTTTTCCCTCCTCCTTTCCAGCCCGAACTCCAGACTCATTCTGCTAGAATGAATTACAAATGTTCCAACCTAGTCATTCCTTGGGTAAGGCTGTCAGATTATGTCTTTGTGTCTATGGATATAAAGGTGAAGAGTAATACAATATTTTAAGAATGCTCTTTTCCCCACACTTCTTCACTACTAGAACTAATTCATTTGAAGGCAGGTAGAAAATATGAAGGTGTATATCATGACAGACCAGAGGAAGGTGCAACTTTCAGACTGGTAGAGTAGGGGAGCTCCGTGGGACTCTCTCTCCAACAAAATAAAACTTTAGCTGGTAAAAAAATTTTAATAATCATTTAAAATCTCTGGAAATTGTGCTAATAGCAAACGAAGAAACATTTACTTACGAAAATCTAAATAGTAAGATCAAGTCTGATCAAGATCAAGCTCCGTTATCCCCTCCACCACAACTGTGTGTTTTAGAAGCTCTACCCTGGGCATGGAAAGCCAAGAAGATGGGGATTCACTTTCTTCTAAACTCTTGTTATTGGGTTACAGTTTCACCCATGGAGAGGCAGGCTGCTGGCATTTCTCAGTGCCCCCTGGCTTGTGTCATAGCTATGCTCTATTCCAGGCTGGCTCAGCAGAGAGGACCATGCCTTCTCTTTCTCTGCCCAGACCCACCTGTATGGTGGAGACTACACCAAGCCCTGCAGGCTGAAAATACTAGAGCCCAATCACCCGCACCCCAGCTAGCTCATGGAGTGGAGGTCCCAAGCTCGGCAAGGCAAAGAGATAAAGGAAACCATGCTTAATGAATTAAAGGAAAGTGTAATGATAATGTATTGTCAAATGGAGAATTTCAATGAAGAGATAAAAATTATGTAAAAGAGCCAAATGGAAATTCTGGAGTTGAAAAGTATAATTGAAATGAAGAATCCACTAAAGGGATTTAGCAGTAGATTTGAGCGAGCAGAAGAATCAGCAAACTTGATGACCAATCAGTAGAGATACTCAGTCTGAGAAATAGGAAGAAAAAGAATGAAGATAAACAGACGGAGCCTTAGAGATACATGGGATACCAAAGTGCACCAACATCTGTGTAATGGGGGTAATGGAAGGAGAGGGGAGAGGAAGGGCCAGAAAAAATAGTCTAAGAAATAATGGCAGAAAACTCCCCAAATCTCATGAAAAACAATCTACACACTGAAGAAGTTTAATGATTTCCAAGCAGGGTACCTGCAAAGGGAGCCATACTCAGACTTCATAGCTTAAATGTTGAAAGACAGAAAAAAGTCTTATAAGAGCAAAAGAAAAATGACTCAGCTCACACCAGGGCATTCCCAGTTAGAATGTTAAGTGATTACTCATCTGAAACAACAGAGGGTAGAAGGCAGTGGGGCCACACATTCTAAGAAAAAGTGAAATTTTTGTCAACCAAGAATTTTATATCCATGAAAACTATCTTTCAAAATTATGTCTATCAAAATAAAGATATTCCCAGATGAACAAAAAGAGAGAATTTAAGACTAGCATACCTGCCTTAGAAGAAATATTAAAGGAGGTTCTTTAGGGCTGAAAGCAAGGGCAGTTGGAATCCATTTGCAGAATACAGGGTGTGGGTGAAAGTAATTAGGTAGGTGTGTTGGTTTGCTTGGACTTCTGTAACAGGATAGTATAGACTGTGTGGCCCAAACAACAAGCATTCATTTTCTCATGGCTTTGGAGGCTAGAATTCTAAGAGCAAGGTGCTAGAAAATTGATTTCTGGTGAGTACTCCTTTCTTGGCTGGCAGACAGCTCCTTTCTCCTTGTGTCCTCATATGGCCTCTCCTCTGTGTGTGGGCAGAAAGAATGAGAGAGAGAAATCTCTGATATTTCTGCCTTTGTTAAAAAGGAAAGCAATCCTGTAGGATTAGGGTCCCACCCTCAAGACCCCATTTAACCTTCAGTACCCCCCTTAAAGGTCCTGTATCCAAATACAATCACATTGGAGGTTAGAGCTTCAGCATATGAATTTGGGGTACACATAATTCATCTCATAATAGTATGTATTATAAACGATAGTATCATTGCATTTTAAAAAATTTTTCTTGCCTTGATTAATTTTAAAAGAAATAGCAGAAGACTATGCATACGTATATATGTATGTTAGATGGGCCTATAACATATATACATATATACACATACATAGATCTACACGTGTGTGTGTGTGTGTGTGCCTATGTCATACAGAAATGTGGTATATTTAACAATAATAGTGCAAAGGAGATGGGTGAGAACAGAGCTACGAATTAGAATAAGGAAGTGACATAAAATCTATGGCAAGAAATGAAGAGAACCAGAAAGGATAAATAAGGAAGTTTATTAAGATACCCTGTACATCTGAATGTTTTTCTCTTTTCTTCTACTGGCTTCTTTAGAAGATACAGATTGTATAATTATAACAATGTATTGTGGGGTTTTGACATATTTAGACATAATACATATAGCAATAACAGCACAAAAACAAAGAATGGAGTTACATAGGAGTAATTTTTCTATGTCACTAGAACAAAGTTAATACAAAGCTGATGTAGATCATTTTAAGATGTATTTTGCAACTTCTAGAGCAACCACTAAGACAATAACAAAAAATAATTAAAAACATTAAAGAAAGTAAAATGCTACACTAGAAAATATCCATTTAATACAAAAGAGAGCAATAAAAGGGGAATAACAAAACAAAGGACATGAGACATGTAGAAAACAAAATGCAAAATGGCAGAAGTAAATCCAACTGTACCAAAAACAACATTAAATGTGGGTGGCTTCTACACCATACCATATGCCAATATTAACCCAGGCCTGTAAAACTCCCAGAAGAAAGCATAGATGTAAATCTTGTGACCTTGGGTTAGGCAATAATTTTTTAGATTTGACACCAAAAGCACAGACAACAAAAGAAAAAACAGATAATGGACTTTAAAAACCTTTGTGTTTCAAAGGACACTATCAAGAAAGTGAAAAGACAACCCATTGAATAAAGGAAAGTTTTTGCAAATCATGTGTCTGATAAAGCACAGATATACAGTATTAGGAATTTCTAAAGAGCTCTAACAACACTCTAATTAAAAGGCAACCTAATTAAAAAATGGACAAAGAATTTGATAAATAGTTCTCCAAAGAGAATCTGCAGTGGACCAATAAGCACATAAAAAGATGTCCCGCATTCTTAGTTATTAGGTAAATGTAAATTAAAAGCACAATGAAATAGCATTTCCTATCCACTGTAAAGGTAGGCAGTAACAAAGGTTTGCAAGGATGTGGAGACATTTGAGGCCTCATACCCTGCTAGTGGGAATGCACAATGACGCCGCCATTTTGCAAACAGTTTTGCTATTCCTCAAAATGTTTACCCTATGATCCAGGAAATCTACTCCTAGGTATATATCCAAGGGCAATGAGGCCACACAACCACACGGTAGCTTGATACCAGTGTCCATAGCAGCATTAGTCAGAGAGCCAAGAAGGGGAAATGAATTACGTGTTCATGAGCAGATGAATGGATAAATAAAATGTAGTTTCTCCATATTATGGACTATTATTGAAAAAAAAAAGAATATGGATACACGCCACAATTTGGATGAACCTTGAAAACATGATGCTTAGTGAAAGAAGCCAGTCACAGGTGATTCCATGTATATGAAATGTCAAAACCAGAAAAGATCATAGAGAAAGGGAGTAGATTAGTGGTTGCTTAGGGCTGGGATGAAGGTGGGTGGGATGGTGGAGACTGACAATGGGGATTGATGGCTAATGAGTGCAGGGTTTCTTTTGGAGGGACAAAAATGATTCTAAAATTAAATATGCTGAGCATTGCACAACCTTGTGAGTACATTAAAAACATTGAATTGTATATTTTAAATGGATGAATTATATGGTATATGAATTATATCTCAATAAACCTGTTTTTCAAAAAAGTAAGGTGGGGGAATCCAACACATGAAAGCAGGGTATTTCCTCTCCAGCTCAGACACACATCAGTCTTATCTCTCTGTAAATTTGTGCCCATCTCTCCTGGTATCTTATTTATAACATTGACAAAACAATATGCATTAGAATTTTAGAGTTAAAAGAAATTGAAATTACTTATTTTATAGCAACTAGCTGAGATCAGGGAAAGCTAGATAGTTGCAGGGTGATGAGTAACACCAGGTTTCTTGACCCTCTCCCAACCCCTTCTGGAATTATATTCTCTTCCTTCACATCTACAGCAGCTAGAGGTCCCAGGACCTCAAAAAACATGAGGAATATGCTTCCCAGACTGCATTTTCTACATTTCAGGTCACCATCCATTTGTGCACAGAGAAATCAAGTCAGTGAGTATGGACTGGCATTCAAGTGAAATACAATAGAATTGAAATTATGCATTCTAAGCAGTAATAGAAAGAAAATTTTGCAAAGTTCTTGTTCATATTATCTCCTACATTGATAAATATCTTTGTTTCTACATCTTTGTCATCTATCAATCTGTGTGTATATATAGTGTGTTTATTGGGTCACAGTGTGAAATTTATTTCTTACTGTGGATGTAGCTAAAAAAATCTGAAAGCTACCCATGTTAAGTAACCCTGGAGGATTTTGTCTATGATTCTGAGTAGTTTATCACTTTTCTTTCATTCTACTCTTTGGTTTTGTGGCTTCATACTCTCAAATAGTTACTATCTGAAAATCATGAAGGATTTGGGTGAATTTAGGATCCTTTCACCTGGAAACTGTTGCTCAGTAGATTTCAGCAGTCACGTGAAAAATCTGTTTCACCTGGACCAGTTTACGTTGCATAATTTCATCCTAAACCTATTGAGGGGACAAGCAACCACTGTGTCTTACCTTTTACACATTATCTATAGGACAGGTATAAGGACCAAAGGGCATGGGGAGCTCATTTGAGATGCACACCCTGTTTCATCTTAATTCCATAGTCTTGCCTTTACTCTTCTGCCTTAAACCTGGCAAGAAGGAAGGACAATATAAATGCTAATGTCCTGAGATTTGACCTTACATGGGATTTGACTCAATGATTGCTCTCTTACCTAAGAGAGTGCAGAAAAGCCCTAGAACTTACTAGCATGCTCCTATAGGTGCAGGAGGACAATCACCAGCACTGAGTGAAATTGAAAAGAACCATGAGTTTGGTTATAGCAGGAACTGTGCTTTTTCAATACACGAATTGTATGACACGCAGTTGTGCCTGTATGTGGTTTAATTTGCACGGTTTCCTTAAAGGGGACGCCATGATTCTGATTTGCTTATAGGAGCTGTGGTTATTTTTAATGTTCTGCCTATTGAAACATGAGTTTCTATAATAAACCTCAGATTCTGGTCATTTTTTCCACTTCAAAATGACTATTTTTAAGTATATGCCCTAATTCTTTGAACTGAAGTACAGTATTATTCCATCTAGCTGGAACTTGGTTATCTGGCTCATGTATCTGGAACAAAAATAAGAGAACCAGGCAGTAAGACCCCTCAACTTCTATTTCCTCTGTAAAGGGAAAAAGGACACTTTCAAAGACCTGGGCTAAAATCCATGCATTTCACTACTAGAAAATCCCATAGGCCTATCGCTTACCTATGCCTTTTTTTTTTTTTTTTTTTTAATGTGCTAAGTTTGGTTGTTTTCTAAGCCACATCCGTGGTAAATTAGAAACACAGAAGGGTGGGGAAAACTTCTAAGGCAACACACTGACCGTAAGGGAGGAAACAGAAAAGCAGACATGAAACTGAGGGAATGTAGCTTTTTGGGACCATTTGGTGAACAGCAAACAGTCCTTCTCCACTCAGGAGGTACTGAGGATGTCACTGTTACAATCAGGAAATGAATACCATAATAATGTCTCTGGGTCATGATGCAGTGGTGAAGTTATATCCAAAAATGTGTTTCAGGAGGACGGAAGTTATGTAATACATTTTGGTAAGAGCACTATTTAGTAAGAGTACTTTTAAAATGAGAACATCTTGGTGATTAAAGGGTCCATTTTGACTATAGTTTCATATGACAGAAAACTCAACCTAAACTGACTTAAGGCACAAAGAATTATTGGCCATAATCAAATAGTTCAAGCACAGTTGGTTTCAGGAACAGGTTGATCAAAGGGGCTCAAAAGATGTCGGCAGGGTCTGTTTTTCTCCATCTTGCAAGCCTGCTGTCTTGTAGATTGGCTTCATTTTGAGGTCTCAGGTGGTGGTAAGATGGTAGCTGATACTTCCCTGACATACGTTGCTATAGACTAAACTGTGTGCCCTTCAAATTCATGTGTTAAAGCCCTAACCTCCAAGGTGACTGTATTTGGAGTAAAGAAGCAATTAAAATAAGTAATGATCTGATCAGACTAGTGCCCATTTTAAGAAGAGATGCCAGTGGGCTTTTACATATACTCTCTCTGCCATGTGAGAGCACAGCAGGAAGATAGCTGTCCGAAAGCCAGAAAGAGAATACCCAAGAACTCCAAATCTGCTGGCACCTTGATCTTGGTCTTCCCAACCTCTAGAACAGCAAGAAAGTAAATGTCTATTGTTTAAGCCACTCTGTCTGTGGTATTTTGTTACAGCAGCCTGAGCAGACTGACATCCATCCTTCTAAGTTCAAGTCTAGGGAAAAGAGCATGCATTCCTCCAGGTCAAGGCTGGTTCTCATTGGATCATGTGCCCATTTCTGAACCAAGACTGTAGCCATGGAATTCCGTGCTCTGACTGGCCAAGCCCGAGTCTCCCCACATCCAGGGAACTACTGCGAAGTCCACAGTGTGAACATGGGTGGAGTAAGGGGAAGAGCTGCCCCAACTCCACCCCCATCCCACCACCACAGAATCAGGATGCCATAACCACAGGCTGGCAGAACTGTGTATCACTAAAATCATCAGCTCTCTGAGAAAACCTAGTTCTCCAAAGTGGCCAGTCCTATAAGAGATTTGGAAGACCTACAAGGTTTAACTGTAGCATCTTTTTCCTTTAGAAAATGACACCTGACATGAAAACTCTTTAATCAGCCACTGTGCATAATGAGACATTCCTTGTTTTAAATGATAGAGTCTGGATTTTTTTTAAAAAAAACAAGAATGTATCTTCTTGTTTATATTTTCGGTACTGCTGGTTTGGAGCTCTGCTTCCAAAGGTTATCCGAAGTCTCACTGGCCAACAGGCAAACCACAGAAACACGAGACTGAGAAGGTGTGCTGAGGGCTGCACACAGGGGCTGGGGGAGAGCAGCAGGTGCACCCTGGCTCCCTGAGTGATGCGATCAGCCTCTGCTGGGTTCTGTCTGTGTTTCCAAGTCATGGTCAAGTGGAGGGAAAAGTTCACACAGTGAGGCAGAGCAACAGGTGCATTGTGTACAATAGCCTGTGTCCTTGTGGGAGAAATTCAAATAGTGGGGTGGCAGGGAGCAGATCACCCCAAGTCCTGTCTCAGTGGACCCTGCCAGACCACATCCAGCCCTAGAGGAGCCTATCACCACTGTTTTCCAAGTTTTGCAGAAAAAGCACCATCTACCATAGTATTCCTGGCATGGTGTAGGTGTACACCTTGAAGATTGTGGTCCATTTGGACCAGTAGGTTCTGTCTGTGATCATCTCTCGTCTCTTGCTCTTTTCTTTTCTAACAGCATTTGTGATCTTTTTAAAATGTTCCCTTGGGGGAGGCTTTGAGGCTAGTGCCTGAGGCTCAGACTCACGGAAATCTGAGCTTAGTCTAGAAATGAGGTTCAACCCAGTATTTTAATTTGTGATTTTTTTAAAGACAAAACTGATTGGCCACTGAATTTTAGAATAAAATCAACATGACCCCAAATGCTACATCGGATGGTCCAGTGTATTCTAGCCCCCCCCCAAAAAAAGTTCTTGTGGCTTTGCTCTATATTATGTCAAAGATTTAAAAAATCTTGAGGAAAAACTTTAAAACCCTTGTAAGTTGTTCTTGCCAACTGCGTTCTGCATTCATGTTTCACATTAACTTAATTTGCTCCAGACTTCCCTAAGTACAATGCTGTATTCTTCTTGTTTTAATTTTGACTCACGCAAGTGCCCTGCGGTTTTCCTTTTCATGGGTGAAAGTCAAATTATACATAGGAGACCCTATTGGAGAACAGTCTACATGTATTTAGAATGTGTGTTTACCTTGATATCTGGTTTACCCCTTTATCTAATTATAGTATACAACTGTAATTCTCTCCATTAACGTGGTCATTTGGGGGGTTACTCCCTTTTTTCCTCCTCCCCCACACTCCCACTTTCCCTCTCTCCTCCATTCCTCACTCCTGCTTTCCTCTCCTTCATGTTCTCCTCCTCCCTTTCCCCTCCTTTCCTGGTACAGTTTGCAAGGCAGTGACTAGTCAGCCCTTAGAACAGAGGCTTGGAGGGAGTGGGCTGTGGAAACAAGTGGTTCACCCATGACTAGGAACCGAAGGGGTGCCAGGTGCAGCTGTCCCCAAACCTCAACCACACTGACCTGACCTGGGGCAAGGAGTTTGCTGTAGTCCTTGGGTTGTGGTGACAGGTTTTTCCTTAGAAATCTAGAAATCCCAAAACAAGATGAACCGCCTTCCACCTGTCAGCACAGTCCCATGAATCAGACAAACCAGCCAAGAGAAGAGGCCAAATGGCCCCAGCTGAGGATGGATGGAGCTGCCGGGAAGGTTTCTGGCTCGCTCCCGGTAGACCCCTCCTCGCTTTTCCAAGAGGGCAGACCAAACCCTAGGGCTGGGCATAGGGAGAAATCTGAAACCGCATTTGGTGCACTTGGGTCCTGAACTGGCCCTTCACTCTGAATTCAGTTTTTGTCTAGGAGAACGTCAAGGTGGTGGGTTGGAAGAAACGCGAGGATTTCCTGTAGATTGAGTCTGCTCTAGGCCAGGTTAACCTGAGAGGTGGTGGGGCAGCTGCTGTGGACCAGAGGAGGTGCCAGCCTGCTTTTCCAACAGAAGGAAAAGCTCCGAGGTCATGGGCAGTCTCAGCATCCCGGAAGCCGTACAGAGCAATGTTTATCTTGTGATTTACATGGTGTCGGTAGAGCCTCACCTCACCCGATGGGCTCACTCGCGGATGGAGAAGATGGTGTGACTCGCGCACTACCTGTCTCTGGGCGGTGCTGTGGGGCTTAGGAAGGGAGCGCATGCCCAGAACCACAGGAAGATTTCGGTCGTTACTTATTCTTTCAGTGGACATATATGTCCCTGGACATATACTGGGACCAGGCTGTCTGGGGTGCTGGAAGACATCGGGGAGCACAGCAGACACACTTGTTGTCCCTTTGGGGCTTTACTGTCCTTAGTGCTTATACGCTTTGGGGGTAAAAATGTCTTAAAGCTGAAACAACGAGGAGGAGATGAGAGGTAAAAATACCCCAGAAACTTCAAAGGACTTGGCCGGACACAAAGAGAAGCATGAAAGCGTTCACAAGACATTACAGTGTCTCCAAGAGGGAGGAAGGGTTGCCAGTGTTGAGGTTTGGGTCTGGAATCTGGCAGCTGTTCCTGCTAGCTGGAGTGGAGTGAGACGTGTGACGCCAGATGGAGTAATTCGTGCTTCAAAACAATGTACGTGCCTAAAAGCCTGGGTCTCTGCCTTCACCTCTGGAGGGTACTGTTTCCTGAGGCTCCCTGGACGACCTCTGTGGCCCGAGGAGCCAGGGGCCGTGGCCCCCACATTATGCAGGTTGGAGCTGCTCCCGCTGGGAAAGCCCTAGCTGCCTGCTAGTGTTTTGTTTGTTTGTTTTAAGATTTTATTTATTTGAGAGAGAGAGAGAGAGAGAGAGAGGAACATGAGACGGGAGAAGGTTGGAGGAAGAAGCAGACTCCCGGCAATGTGGGACTCGATCCTGGGACTCTGGGATCATGACCTGAGCCAAAGGCAGTTGTTTAACCAACTGAGCCACCCAGGTGCCCCTGCTAGTGTTTTTGCACTCACTTTCCTTTAAGACAGAAATAGCAGAAAGAGCTT
Organism: Spilogale gracilis; assembly: GCA_004023965.1. Lineage (NCBI taxonomy): Eukaryota > Metazoa > Chordata > Mammalia > Carnivora > Mephitidae > Spilogale > Spilogale gracilis. The sequence continues at coordinate 12,107 of PITA01024582.1, read as the reverse complement.
ATGTTAATCAGGGCTCTCCAGAGAAATGGAACCAGTAGAATGTAGGGGTGTGTGTGTGTGTGTGTGTGTGTGTGTGTGTGTAGAGAGATTTATTTTTATTTTAAGGAACTGGCTTACATGATTGTGGGGCCTGGCGAGTCTAAAGCCTGGTGGGCTGGAGACCCAGGCAAGAGTTGACATGCTGCTCAAATCCTGAGGGCAGAGTTCTTCTTAGGGACTCTCTGTCTTTCTCTTAAGGCTTTCACCTGATTGGCTGAGGTCTTCCCCCATTGTGCAAGGTGAATCACTCTCCTCAAGTTCAACTTCTTGAAATATTAATTACATCTTTAAAAAAACCCCAACTTTCCCAGCAGTATCTAGATTGGTGTTGTCCAAACATCTGAGCCTCATAGTGTAGCCAAGTTGGCATTATAAAAATTAACCATCACAGAACCCAAGAACGTTTCCTCAATGATGTGCCCCTCGGTAGGGACATGATCTTTGCAGATAGGCCCGGGGGAATGAGGGGCCATGGAAGAACACTGATGCCGAAGACAGTGGGAGATCGGAGTCCTTGTCTTGCTCTCTTCCAGGAGCGGGCTGAGTGGCATTGGGCACGGGTCTTCATTTCTCTTACAGTTTCTTGGCAGTGGGGGGGCAGGGGGGCGGGAAGACCTTCGTACTATGTTAATAACCTCCTGGCCCCGTTTCTGGATTTTGAGCTCTCTGAGGGAATGTGTGTTTTTCCTAATTACCTCCACCCCACATCTAGTCCTGGTGCCGCTGAGCATAGTAGGCCTACCATCCAAGTCTGCTGGATGGAGGAATATAAGGTAGGAGGGTGGAATGGTGGTAAATTCTCCCACCACCTAGCTATACCTCTCAACCAGTCCTATAGCGGGAGCTTGCATTTGGGTCTCCCTGGCCCACCGCCCTGCTCTCTGCAGGCCCCACCCCCACTTCCCTGGGTCTGACTGATGTCTTCTCCTCCAGCCTGCCAGTGTTCAGTCCGTGGCTCCTACCAGACGCCCTGCAACCCAGTGACGGGACAGTGTGAGTGCCTTCCGGGTATTACAGGACAGCGGTGTGACAGGTGTCTCTCAGGAGCCTATGATTTCCCTCACTGCCAAGGTAGGGAAGACATCAGAAAGCCAGAGGGCGGGTTCCCCTCTGAACTATGGGCAGCCAGACAAGCCGGAGGACCCAGCACTGGGTGCCTCTACACCTTTGACCCTCATTGGCCTGGTTCCTCCCCAGTTCGAGTCCTTTGAAATTGCATGTTTCAGATGATGTGTCCTCAAAGGAAATCAGAAATTATTTATTTCTAAAATTTTTTTAAATTTTCACGTATTATAAATTTATGTTTCTTGATATGCATGTCCATTCCTAGGTATAACAGTGTGGCCAAGGGGACCCCTTTGAGCCCTTCCTTCCCAAGGCACCCCGGCTTCTCTCTGGTTCTAGGCTCGCAGCACTGACGCTGGCTGCTCTGGGATCCCTGAGGGGTGACTCAAGCAGGTCCCCTTGCTAGTGGGCAGAGTCAGACCTATGCTGTTCCTGTCCTTCTCTCCCCACTGCCTCTGACCTGGGGCATTGTCATCACACAGCACGGTGCCAAGGGGGGGTGACCTAGAGTCTTTTTGGGGGAAACACTGTCACTGTCTAGGGCTATCCTCACTACTTACCCCCGCCTCCAGCTGATAGGAGACATTGAGACTCTGCCGTGCTCTGGCAGGGGGCACAGCTAGAAGAGGCCCATCACATCTCCCCGTGCTCCCCGGGGCTTGCAGCCTCCAGTGGCCAGGGGCTCTGGCAGCGGCTTTAGACACCCCTTTCCCTGTTGAGAAGAGGTAATTGAGGAAGGCTGCACTAGACTTTCCACTTGGAGACTATGGGTTTCTCTGATTCCTTCCTGCTCTTGGGAGCGCTCTGAGCTCTGCATTCTGAGCTGTCTGAAGACAGGGACCAGCGCCAACCTGATTGTCCAGAACCCCACTCACCAGAATCCTCAAGAGACCGGGTTTTCTTGCTGGTAGAAATTGTAGCCAATAGTCAGAGGGGGCAGATGGCTTTTGAGAAGGCCCAAAGGTCCCCAGGGTGCATTGCTGTCCTGGGTGTGTCCACTCACCTCCAGGGGGTCAGGAGTGGAAGGAAGCACAGTGACTGCTGAGCAGAGGGGCGGGGCAGCCACCATAATTCCTCCAGAGCCAGATGGCCACGGTGGCCTGCCTGGGCAGGAGCCAAGGGCCGGGCATGGCCAGGTTGAAAAACAGCATAGAGCAGGAAGGATGTGTTCACTCTATAGAAGAAAGAATGTGAAGGAACATCCAAACAGCAAAAGAGAGACACGCGCAAAAAGAGAGACACCAAGGGACAAGCTGAAGGAAAATTAGAGGAGACAAAGGCAAAATATCTACGAAATAACTTACAAGAAAACGAGATCATATTCTGAGGTTATTTGAATTATTGGGAAAACCAGGCTAGGAAAGGCTTACCCAAACCCTCTTCCTTTCTAACAGTTCTACTGCTATAGAATTGTCATTAGTGTTGAGGCTTTGCAGGACCCCACGGTATTGAAGAGAGGTTATGTTGAGCTTGTAATACCATGAGTAAGGCAGGAAAACAAACTAATTCATTGTAGAAATAATTTTAGTACAGGTGGGGAACAAGGAGATTGTGATAATTAAAGAATTAAGTCTTGCTTGACTAAAAAAAAGGACTTAAATCCTGCAGCTTCTCTTTAGTGGGCAATTAAGAAATTTCTTGGTACAATATCGCCCTCTTCTGGAAAATCCTGAAGACGTTCAAAATCCTGGAATCTCTTTTCCCCCATCTCCTCCATCATCAGTCAGAGATGAACTTTAAGTAGTAGGCGGGGAATGGGGTTAAGTGGCCAAAGAGGTGATTTGGGGATTAAGAACCCTAAAGATTATTCAGGGTGTGCCTTTTTCTGAATTACATGCAAAGTCCTTGCCACCCATCTATCAAGAAATGCAAATGTAGGTGCGTTGTTTTTGAAAACATAAAAATTTAAAATACAGAACATCAAAACAAACCTAGAGACAGACATAAAAACAGCAGGCATTTAAAATATTTCTAAATCATGTTCAGGCTCCACAGGTCCCTGTGACCCAGCGGGTACCCTGGACTCCAGTTTGGTAAGTAGGGGATTATAAAAGGGATACAATTCTAAGTGATGTATTTGGATACATATTATAGACTAACACACTGGGGAGCTTCCGAAATTAAAAGTAAATTAAAATAAGACCCAAAGTCAAATTGTGAAAGAGGTCATTGTTCTTGTTCAAAGTGCCTACTGTGATATTCCGATGAGGTTTCTAAGTGCTTTTAGAAATGATCTGTCTTCTTAGCTTCAAAGCCTGGAGAGGGCAGACCTCCAGGCATTCAAGGGACGGAGGAAGAGAGGTTCTGAATCCTTACAATGAGGCAGTGACCCTTGCATCTTACAAAAGTACTTTCAGATAAACATCGTTGTCTACTGATCTTCAACATGTTAGATGTTCAGATACTTTTGCATTTAAAGGAATAGTTCATGCTGTTCCCAGAATCAACAGATAACAATAGTGTTAACAATAAGAGTGATTTTTAGGGTTTCTTTTTCTGAAACATCAGAAGTGAAAAAAGAAAAAAATGAAAATGTCCAATTTTGTTTTAACCACAAATATGGAATTATATGTAGGAAAAAATAAAGGAAGAATAAAACTAAAGCTGTGTGCAGTCTGTTGAAATCAATACAGTACTTTTCTCCCCCTCTGGTTATACTTAATTTACTTTTCACGGCCAAAATATAATTCCGTGACAAGCTTTGTTCAGAACGTATGTTTGAAAACATGTCTTAATTTTGAGATGTCAAGTGTTAGTTTGATTTTCTTTAAAAGGGGTATTGCCAATGCAAGGCTTATGTGGAAAATCCTTCTTGTAACATCTGCAAACCATTATATTGGAATCTGGCCAAAGAAAACCCTAATGGATGTTCAGGTAAGGTTTTTTATACATAATAATTTATGATATTGCAAATTCCTCTTAGTTTTCTCTACTTCAGTGACTAAATCCACAGAAGAACTATTTATTTAATAAGTTCAATTTGTCTGAAATTTTGTGTAAATATTTTGATGTTTTTTCCCTTGCTTTTGGCGGAACTTCTGTCATTTTGAAAATCTCAGCAAGGGATTTATATCCCATTCCCATATGTATTTTGGTGTTTGCAAAGGCAGCTACTTGATAAATGGTTTATACTGCCTTGTTTTTTATAACCCCTATTTTGGGTTTGATTTTATTTTCATTTTTATGCTTAGATTGAAGTCAGGGCAGGAACTTAAAGTCACCAAGCTAAAGGTGGCTAAGTGGGGTGGATATGTACTTAAATAGAGCATGTTTTCTCTCTCTCTCTCTCTCTCTCTCTCTCTCTCTCTCTCTCTCTTTTAAGATTTTACTTATTTATTTGAGAGAGAGTGTGTGTGAGTGCACCAGCAGAGGGGAAGGGCAGAGGGAGAGGTAGAAGCAGACTCCCCACTGAGCAGGGAGCCTGACATGGGGCTCCACATGGGACTCAATCTCAGGACCCCAGGATCATGACCTGAGCCGAGAGCAGATGATTAACCAACTGAGCACCCCAGGTGACCCTAGAGTATGTTTTCCTGTAAGCAGATCAGTAATGACCTTGACATTAGAATCATTTAAAAATCCCATGATATTGCAGCCTTTGTCTTAGAGCTATTACTCCTTGTAGGTGGATGGTATTGATCTGGTGGTTCCACTAGCTGGAATTCTGGTGAGGTTTGCCTGACGGTGACCCCACAGGTCGCATGGCTGCTGTGTCATACTTCTAGAGCCAAGGGCTGTTCTTTGTGCTGCCTTGGTCCCACAATGCTCTCTTCTCTTCACAGAATGCCAGTGCCATGTGGCGGGAACAGTGAGCGGAATCGGGGAGTGTGGGCAGGTAAACCAGTGAGACATTAGAGCAGTGGATGTTGGGGTGTCTGTGGGAGGGGATTAGTGCCTCTGTGACTGTATGGGGCATGGCGATCTCTCTGGACATTTTCAGATCCTCGCTACCTGCTTCATGTTATAATACGGCAAGTCGGTTTTAAATCTGGAAGATCAGCAAATTGTGCAGTCTTACCAAATATTGTCAACCGGTTTATTCTGCAGCGAGATGGTGACTGTCACTGCAAGTCCCATGTCAGTGGTGATTCCTGTGACACGTGTGAAGATGGATATTTTGCTTTGGAAAGGAGCAATTATTTTGGGTGTCAAGGTAAATAGTTCCAGCGGGTCCTGAGGGAAGTCAGCGTTGACGGGCAAGGACTGTGAGGATAATCTCTCTTCTAAGTTCCTGGTCTTCTCGCAGTCTTTCTGATGGGATGGCACTAAAAAATTCTCTTCCAGGAATTTGACCAAATCCTCAGTCGAGATGGTAATAAACTGTGATTGGGGCTGCTTCTACTTCTCTTCTCCCAGCACATTGTTGGTTTAATTAGAGAAAACATCATTGAGATGGAGAGGGAGGCGTCTGTTAATTTCATATGTAACATCGAGACATTCATTTGGAAGATGTATTTCATATTATCAGACCAGCTCGCACCAGGTTTTAGAGGTAATACTGTGTTAAATAAGACACCTGCAGGCCCCACAGGCTACTCTTGCCTCCCTCCCACAGACTCTCAGTAGCAAACATTGGTTACAAGAGTGCTATGCTGCTGAATTGTGGTTAGTTCCCGGGCTCCTGGCCCCTTACACTGGACAGCAGTGCTGGGGCTGACCTCCAAGCGCACCTCCAGCTCCCAGTTGAGCCTTGGGGGGGCACCTCCCATTCTTGCTCCAGGAGGTCCCTACATATTTCTAACACCCACAGGCTAAGAGATGTGGCAGGAGTAAGAAGCAGCCCTGTCCCTACTGGCTGCTGCTTCTCAGAGGAGGGAAAGTGTGGAGATGCTTTGATGGGTCACGGTTGTTGTTCCCTGACCTTCAGGGTGTCAGTGTGACATTGGTGGAGCCATCACTCCCCTGTGCAGCGGGCCTTCAGGAGGATGCCATTGCCGAGAGCATGTCGTGGGGAAGGCGTGCCAGCGGTGAGTGTCCAGGGAGGTCTCCTCCGTGCTGTGGGTAGAAGACTCTCAGAGAGTCCCATCTGTACCGACGGTTCGGGTGAGGAGAGGAGCCATCCTAAGGAGACAGGACACGTGAATCTATAGGGTCATGTGAGAGCTGGACACTAGTCAGTGGGCCCAGTTAAAGCAGGAGGTAAGGTTGCCCTAAAGACATCCACTTTGTAGGTCACAGAGTGGCCTCACTGGAAAGTTCCCACAGGTACAGAAAGCCAGGTGGACAGGACTAGAGCGGGCTTGAGGGGAGTTCCTGGGGCCAAACCTCCATGTAAAAGCCATAGCTTAGAGACGCCCGGCCAATGGGTGGGCTCCTGGGCATAGGAGATTGAGATCTGGCTTCTCCCTTGAGACCCATGAGTGATGGTGTGGAGAGGCCACGTGCGTTACTCCAGGTGCATGGGAGGGAAGGGGAAGAAAACTCTATGACTGGACAAAATCCTTCATGTCATGCAGAAGCTAATTAAAATGAGCTATGGGAGCAAGGAAATAAGTAGAGACTGAGCTCCCAGAGGGGCTCTCACAGCTATGGCCACATCCTGTCTCTGTGTCCTATCATATTTAACAATTTCTAGATTTTTTAAAACAATTTCTAGATTTTAAAAGAAATTTTAATTCCAGTATAATTAACATACAATGTTATATGAGTTTCGGATGTAAAATACGGTGATTGAACAATTTTATACATTACTCTGCTCATCATAAGTGTATTCTTAATCTCCTTCACCTGTTTTACCCTGGTCGCCATCAGTTTCTTCTCTGTAGTTAAAAGCTGTTTGTGTGTGTGTGTGTGTGTGTGTGTGTGTGTGTGTGTGTGTGTGTTTTGGTTTTTTTTTTTGTTTTAGTTTGTCTCTTTTTCCTTTGTTTATTTGTTTTGTTTCTTAAATTCCACATATGTGTAAAATCAGTCTTTTTCTAACATTTCACTTAATGTTGTATCTTACCCTCTAGATCTATCCATGTTGCAACAAATGGCAAGACTTCATTCTTTTTTATGGCTGAATAATACTGTACTCTATATATGCATGCACATACACATACACACACGTACACATACTACACTTTCTTTATCTATTCATCTCTTGAGGGACACTTGGGCTGCTTCCACCATTTGGCTGTTGTAAGTAGTGCTGCTATAAACATAGGGGTGCATATGTCTTTTCAGGTTAATGTTTTCCTATTTTTGGATAAATATCCAGAAGTAGAATTACTGGATTATATGGTAATTCTATTTTTAATTTTTTTGAAGATCCTCCATACTGTTTTCCACAATGGCTGCTCCAGTTTTCATTCCCACCAACAGTGCTAGACGTTTCCTTTTTTACCTCCACATCCTGGCCAACACCTGTTGCTTCTTGCGTTGCTGATTTTAGCCAGTCTGACAGGTGTGAGTCTCGTTGTGGTTTTGATTTTCATTTTCCTGATGATGAGTGATTTTGAGCATCTCTTCGTGTGTCTATTGGCTGTCTACAGGTATTCTTTGGAGAAATTCCTGTCTTTCTGTTTTTGAATTGAATTGTGTGTTTTTTGGTGTGGAGTTGTAGAAGTTATTTATAAATTTTGGATGCTCTACCTTGTTAAGAGTCATCATTTTCAAATACCTTCTCCCATTCCGCAGGTTGTATTTTAGTTTTGTTGATTGCTTCCTCTGCCTTGCAGAAGCTTTTTATTTTGATGTAGTTCCAATAGTTTAGTCTTGCTTTTGTTTCCTTTGTGTCAGGAGACATATCCAGACAAATTGCTATGGCCAGCGTCAGAGAAATTACTCCCTTTGCCCTCTTCAAGGATTTTGATTGTTTCAGGTCTCACATTTAGGTCCTTAGTCCATTTTTGAGTTTATTTTTTTTATCTGGTGTAAGAAAGTGGTACAGTTTCATTCTTTTGCAGGTAAGCATCCTGTTTTCCCAACATCATTTGTTAGAAACTTATTTTTTCCTATTATGTGTTGTTGCCTCCTTTGTTGAAGATTCATTGACCACATAATTGTGGGTTTACTTCTGGGCTCCGTATTACATTCTCTTGACCTGTGTGTCTGTTTCCATTTTCGTGCAGGGGCCACACTATTTTTGATCACTACAGCTTTGTAGTAGATGCTGCAATCTAGGATTATGGTGCCTCCGGTGTTGTTCTTTTTATTTATTTATTTATTTATTTATTTATTTATTAAAAGATTTTATTTATTTGACAGAGAGAAACACAGCTAGAGAGGGAACACAAGCAGGGAGACTGAGAGAGGGAGAAGCAGGCTTCCCGCCAAACAGGGAGCCCAATGTGGGGCTCGATTCCAGGTCTCTGAGATCATGACCTGAGCCGAAGGCAGTCGCTTAACCAACTGAGCCACCCAGGCACCCCCGAGTGTTGTTCTTTTTAAAGATTGCTTTGACAATTTGGGGTCTTTTGGGGTTCCCTACACACTTTGGGATTATTTGTTTTAGTTTTGTGAAAAATGCTGTTGGCATTTTGATAGGGATTGCATTGAATATGTAGGTGGCTTTGGGTAATATGGACATTTAACAATATTTATTTTTTCAGTCCATGGGTATGGAATGTCTTCCCATTTCTTTGTGTCCTCTTCAATATCTTTCCTCAATGTTTTATAGTACAATTTTAAGAGTACAGTTGTTTCTTCCTTAAAATTTTATTTATTTATTTATTTATTTATTTATTTATTTATTTATATTTTTCCCATCATTCACCCTATCCCTCCATACCCACCCCCCAGCAATCCTCAGTTTATTTCCTGAGATTAAGAGTCTTTTATGGTTTGTCTCCCTCCTCAGTCCCATCTTGTTTCATTTTTTCCCTCTCTAACCCCCATGACACCCCTGTCCTGCCTCTCAAATTCCTCACATCAGAGAGATCATGTGATAATTGTCTTTCTCTGATTGACTTATTTTGCTCAGTATAATACCCTCTAGTTCCATCCATGTCATTGCAAATGGCAGGGTCTCATTCTTTTTGATGGCTACATAGTATTCCACTGTAGAATTCATCTGTTAATGGACATCTAGGTTCTTTCCATAGTTTGGCTATTATTGACATTGCTGCTATAAACATTTGGGTGCATGTGCTTCAAATCCCTACATTTGTGTCTTTAGGGTAAATACCCAGTAGTGCAATTGCTAAGTCATAGGGTAGCTCTATTTTCAACTTTCTGAGGAATCTCCATACTGTTCCCACCAGCAGTGTAGAAGGGTTCCCCTTTTCCTGCATCCTCGTTTCATGACTTGTTAATTTTAGCCATTCTGACTGGGCGTCAGGTGGTATCTCACTGTGATTTTGATTTGTATTTCCCTGATGCTGAGGGAGGTGGAGCACTTTTTCATGTGTCTGTTGGCCATTTGGATGTCTTCTTTGCAGAAATGTCTATTCATGTCTTCTTCCCATTTCTTGATTGGATTATTTGTTCTTTCGGTGTTGAGTTTGATAAGTTCTTTATAGATTTTGGACACTAGCCCTTTATCTCATATGTCATTTGCAAATATCTTCTCCCATTCTGTCAGTTGTCTTTTTGATTTTGTTGACTGTTTCCTTTGCTGTGCAAAAGCTTTTGATCTTGATGAGGTCCCAATAGTTCATTTTTGCCTTTGCTTCCTTTGTCTTTGGCAATGTTTTTAGGAAGAAGTTGTTGTGGCTGAGGTCAAAGAGGCTGCTGCCTGTGTTCTCCTCAAAGATTTTGATGGATTCATGTCTCACAATGAGATCTTTCATCCATCTTGAATCTATTTTTGTGTATGGTGTAAGGATATGGTCCAGTTTCATTCTTCTCCATGTGGCTGACCCATTTTCCCAACACCATTTGTTGAAAAGACTATCTTTTTTCCATTGGACATTCTTTCCTGCTTTGTTGAACACGAGTTGACCGTAGAGTTGATGGTCCATTTCTGGGCTCTCTCTTCTGTTCCACTGATCTATGTGTTTGTTTTAGTTCCAGTACCATACTGTCTTGATGATTACAGCTTTGTAATAAGATCTTGAAGTCTGGAATTGTGATGCCACCAACTTTGGTTTTCTTTTTTCCAACATTCCTCTGGCTATTTAGGGTCCTTTCTGGTCTCATATAAATTTTAAGATTATTTGTCTCTTTTCTTTGAAAAAAAAAACTGATGGCATTTTGATAGGGATTGCACTAATTGTGTAGATTGCTTTAGGTAGCATAGACATTTTCACAATATTTGTTCTTCCAATCTGTGAGCAGGGAATGTTTTTCCATTTCTTTGTGTCTTCCTCAATTTCTTTCATGAATACTTTATAGTTTTCTGAGAACAGATTATTTCCCTCTTTGGTTATGTTTATTCCTCAGTATTTTATGGTTTTAGGTGAAATTTTGAATGGGATCAACTCCTTAATTTATCTTTCTTCTATCTTGCTGTTGGTGTATAGAAATACAAATGATTTCTATGCATTGATTTTATATCCTGACACTTTACCAAATTCCTGTGTGAGTTGTAACAGTTTTGGAGTGGAGTCTTTTGGGTTTTCCATATAAAGTATTATATCATCTACAAAAGAGTGAGAGCTTGACTTCTTTGCCAATTTGGATGCCTTTTGTTTCTTTTTGTTGTCTGACTGCTGAGGATTAGACTTCTAGTACTATGTTGCATAGAGGTGGTGATAGTGGATAGCCCTGCCATGTTCCTGACCTTAGGGGGAAAGCTCTCAGTTTTAACCCATTGAAAATGATATTTGCTGTGGGTTTTTCATAGATGACTTTTATGATATTGAGATAGGTACCCTCTATCCCTACACTGTGAAGAGTTTTGATCAAGAAAGGATACTGTACTTTGTCAAATGCTTTTTCAGCATCTCTTGAGAGGATCATATGGTTCTTATTCTCTTTTTTCAATGTACTGTATCACATTGATGGATTTGTGGATGTTGAACCAACCTTGAAGCCCAGGAATAAATCCCACTTGGTCGTAGTGAATAATCCTTTTAACATACTGTTGGATCTTGTTGGCTAGTATTTTGGTGAGAATTTTTGCATCTGCGTTCATCAAGGATATTGGTCTGTAATTCTCCTTTTTGATGGGATCTTTGTCTGGTTTTGGGATTAAGGTAATGCTGGTCCCCTAAAATGAGTCCGGAAGTTTTTCTTCCATTTCTATTTTTTGGAACAGTTTCAGAAGAATAGGTATTAATTCTTCTTTAAATGTTTGGTAGAATTCCCCTGGGGAGCCATCTGGCCCTGGGTTCTTGTTTATTGGGAGATTTTTGATGGCTGCTTCAATCTCCTTCCTGGTTATGGGTCTTTCAGGTTTCCTGTTTCTTCCTGGTTCAGTTTTGGTAGTTTATGTCTCTAGGAATGCATTCATTTCTTCCAGATTGTCCAATTTTCTGGTATATAGTTGCTCAAAATATGTTCTTATAATTGTTTGTATTTCTTGGTGTTGGTTGTGATCTCTCCTCTTTCATTCTTGATTTTATTAATTTGGGTCCTTTCTCTTTTCTTTTCAATAAGTCTGGCCAGGGGTTTATTAATCTTGTTAATTCTTTCAAAGAATCAACTCCAAGTTTTTTTTTTTTATCTGTTTTACTGTTCTTTTAGTTCCTATTTCATTTATTTCTGCTCTGATCTTTATTATCTCTCTTCTCCTGCTGGGTTTAGGCTTTCTTTGCTGTTCTTTCTCCAGCTCCTTTAGGTGTAGGGTTAGGCTGTGTACTTGAGACCACTCCTTTCTTGAGAAAGGCTTGTATTGCTATATACGTTCCTCTTGGGACCACCTTTTCTGTGTCCCAAAGATTTTGAACAGTTGTGTTTTCATTTTCATTTGTTTCCATGGATTTTTAAAATTCTTAATTTCCATCAGGGCTCAACCGATACCAGAAGATTGAAATTATTCCCTGCATATTCTCTGACCACAATGCCGTGAAACTGGAACTCAATCACCATAAAAAGTTCAGAAGAAAATCAAACACTTGGAAGCTAAAGACGAGCCTACTCAGGAATATGTGGATCAACCAAGAAATTAAAGAAGAACTGAAACACTTCATGGAAACCAA
>PITA01024581.1:0-26006 GCA_004023965.1 Spilogale gracilis | reverse complement strand
AGACAGAAGGCACACTAAGGGCTGCCCCATTGCAGTACAGGGTCAGGCCTGCGGGTATTCCTAGTGTGCAAGGGCAGATCAACTAGACACTGACGCCATCTAGTGTTGGATGCATTTTAAAGGCCTCTTTCCCAAAACTTGCATCTGTAATCACCAGCTTTCACAGAGGCCTTCTGGAACCCTGGAGCTCAAAGGAGATTTGTCGAGGGCAGGCCAGAAAAGGGCTTCCTAGGGTCCACTCCGAGCCACCTGGCTGTCGGCTGGGGGGAGGGGCTGCAACACAGAACACAGCTACTTTCACCTGCAAGGTGAGTGCAGGCCGGCTGCTGGGCTCCCTCCCTTGGTTACCAGCTGTGCTTACCTTTTTCCCTCCCTAAAAATTTACTTGAAAATGTTTGAGAACTCCTTGAAAATTTTTTTAAGAAATACAATTTGAAAGAAAATAAAACTCCCTACAACCTCACACCTGACAAACCCCAGCTGTAACTGACCCAACTAAATGTTTCAGCAATAAGATCGCTCTCCTGTGGACTCGGAAAAGCGAAATGTCAGTGAACCGCGCAGAGTTCCTGGAAGTCCTACTCTCACCCCCTTTATCTCTTATTCTGGAGAGATGGTGGAGAAACAGGCATATAAGGGTGAGGGTGCTGTTATTATACAGGCAAGTAAATAGTCCATAATCTTTGGTCCTTTGGCACTAAGGAGAGAGTGCTAGTGGCCCAGCTCATGGTTGAGTGCATGGCCTCGAGGTGCCCAGCTTGGTGCACTGTGGCTCTCTCCTATAACAAAGAGTTTCAAATAACAGGCTCTGAGGACAGTGGTCTGACATTTATTTTCTCAGGAAAGTGAACTGTGATTCCCACTTGGTTGGCACACCACTCCTCTGGGAAGAGACAGCTTGAACCCAGGGAAAGAAACAAAGTTTTGCTACTGTGAGCCTCTGTTGGGGCTGGGAAGACTGGGGCGCTCTCTGCCCAAGCCTGCCTCCTGGGCTGCCCACCATCTTCCTGGAGCCCACCTCGCCAGGGTCCCTGTTTGCCCATAGTATCTTGTAATAACATTCAGTCAAAACAACCCTCCATTTAAACCATTGTGTGGCTTTCAGTTTATCTTGGGATAGAAAGTGAAGTCATCCACATGGTCCTGCTCGGTCTGGCCCTTGCCTCCCTCCCTGCACTTTGCACACACCACACCTGCCTTGCTCCCAGCTCTCCAGGGTCACCCACCTTCTGCCTTCTCTCAGGCCCTGGTATTTGCCTCTCCAGGGTCACTGTGCCTTCCTCACCCTCTGCCTGGAAGGATCTTCCTTTCTCTTTGAGGAAGTCCTCTCTCACCTCCTTGACTGGCCAGATCTCCATGGCAGAGGTTTTTTTGGGTACCTTCGTGGTACATGTTCTAATTTGACCCATGTCTCTCTCACTGGCAAGACGGTAAGCTCTGTGTTGGGTTCTGCTCCTCTTATACTCCACAGGTGCTATGGCATTCCATAATAATGGTAACAACTACCATTAGGCATCTACTTGAGCTGGGCACTGTGGAAATGCTTTCACCTCTCCATCTCAGAGCAAATCCATGAGGCACACTAGCTTCACTACACAGATGAAGACAGTGAGGCTTGGGGGAGGGTAAGCAAGTTGCCTCACAGTTGTTAAGTAGAGGAGCCGGAATTTGAACCCAGGGACTTGTGATTGTTAAGCTCATACTCAACCACTACTCTATATACCTGACAATTATAGCACTCACACACACACACACACACACACACACAATCACACAATCACACAATCACACAATCACACACCACGCTTCTGCCATCACTTTGCCAACTCTGCCCCATCCCCACTCACTCTGCATAACTCACCGCTGACCCAGAGCAGGGATTCAGTAAATGCCCGCTTGTTGAAATCTGGCCTGGTAATCTGCTACCAACGTTCCTTCTACAAAGGCACAATCAAGTTCAGGATTGCCATCAAAAATCATTTAAGGGACACTCTCAGTCAGCATCAGTCACATTCCCCCATCCCAGGCGTTTCCTCATGAACAGGTATTAGATGAAGAGACTGGATGACCCAAAACATTATTTACCAAATGACATACTAGGGAACAGTACTCCCTTAGGATGTCAATAAGCACAAAAATTGGGTTCTATCATCCAAGTTGGGAAGGCATGCATTGAACAGTTCCACAGGGTCCCTGGTGGTAAAATTTCCTAGTCTTTCATGAGCTTAATGTGTACTGACAGTCCTCAAAAGCGGTTAGGGTAGGCAGTTTTTCCTCAAACAACTCTGGTGCCCAGACTTTCTTTTTAGGAAGCCTCACACCATCTAGAGTTGCATGGAAAAGCTTTGAGCGTCAGCTAACCCATGGTACAATTCTCCTCTTCACTTTGTCAGTGAAGCTGGGCTGGCTTTGACATCTTCAGTGTGGCCCTGGTGTCTTGTACTTGGCAGTGGCAAATCTAATAAATACTCCAGTATTCAATAATGCTTAGCTACAGGACTCTATCAGTACTTGCCAGCTTTAAAGTCTGGTATATTTCAGCCAGAAACTCACATGGCAACTGCTTCTCTCACTTCCCTTTTTGGCGGTGGCTCTCAATTTTCTTGGTTTATGTATGATCCCCATTACATGCAAAAGTCCCATGGGCTTCCTTTCCCAGGTACCTTTGCCGTCAACACTTCAGTGGAAGGTAATGAGAACAGGAAGTCTGCTTAAATGAAGCGGGTGGGGGGAAATACTAAGATAATATCTAGTTTTTAGGAAATAGCAAACAGATCTGCCAAATGACCATGGTAGAAAGAAGCCTTTCCACTGGTTAACAGGGTCTCAAAGTGTCCTCTGACTTTGAGCCACTGAAGGAAGAATTCAAGACAAGACTCTGACAGCACTATCCATTCATTCAATACCTTGAAGAGCAAGACCTGGGGAGACTGGCAGGAAGGGGAGGAGACATTTCAGGCTTTTACTTACAGCCTTTGAAGACTGCCTCCTCAAAAAAAGTAAAATATTCTAATTTCCTTTTTCTTTAGGCCCTTTCCAAACATTACTGAATCATACTCTACAAAAAGCCTTTTCCTCTTAGAGTCTGCCCTACTAGTTTATGAGATCCAATTTAAAAGCTGTGAGAACTGATTAGATTTGCCTCGTTCCTAAACTTGGCTTATTTACCTCCCAAAATCTCTTCCTCAGAACATTTCTGAATGTGGCAATGGAAAGAAAGGGAGGGAGAAAGGGAAGGAAAGGGAAGGGAAGGAGAAGGAGAGGGAGAGACAGGAGAGAAGGTTTGAAAGGGTGCCACCTGCCTTCAAACCAGGGAGACACCAATCTGTTTCCCTAGAACCTGTTCCATCCCCTATCCACCCCTCCCCCACCCACCATCTGAGACAAACTTTTGCCTCTGAGTATTTGCCAGAAATTGTATCACTGCCTTCTAAATGGCACACAGGTCACTGGATTAGAAATACTACCCTTGCACAATAGAGCCCATCCCAACCCTCCTGGGAATAGCTGACTGACCAAATAGGCAAACCGCAACCATCCACTTGAACATTTTTAATACGGTCCTGGGAAGTGGTTTAAAAAGAAAATATACTGAGACTAAAAGTCTTAAAAATCCCCAGGCAACTTCTGGTTTGGGGCCCAGCATGTAAGGAGCTTGAAGTCTTGTCATCGTTTGCCAAAGCAGGATATGACCTCTACAAAGTGGACCCTCACCCCCGAAGGATTTCCAAGTATCTTCAGGAAATTGTGAAGAGGTCAGTAAATCCAGAACCAATGGAACATGTGGCAGGTGTTCTAAAAGTTACAAATCAAAACTCAAAAGATTCTCAAGACCATCATTCTCTTTGTCCTTCTAATGGAATATTGTGAATTTCTTTCTTTTTAAATGTACACCTGGATCTCTTTTCCGTATGTATTTTGCCATTTTTATTGTGGCTGACAGTGTTCTTTAAAAGGTATATTTAAATTCCTTTACAAACAGAATGGCTTTTACAAGGACTCACCTTTCCTGTGGATTCCAAAGCAGTTCCTGGAAGGAAGAAAATCCCCCAGGGTGACCTGTTAAGAACTGAGGAGTGTACTCGACATCATTAGTCATCAGGGAAATGAAAATAAGACGCACAATGAGATACCACATCACACCTGCTAGGATGGTCATAATCAAATACATGGACAGTAACATGTGTTGGTGAGGATGTGGAGAAACTGGAAACCTTGTACAATCCAGGTGGGGATGAAAAATGGTGCAGCCACTGTGGCAAACAGTTTGGCAGTTCCTCAAAGAGCTAAACAAAATCACCATATGTGCAATTCTACTCCTAGGTAGATATCCCAAAGAAGTGAAAACAGATATTCAAACAAAAACTTGTACTTAGAAATTCATTCTGCACTATTCACCATCATCGAAAGGTAGAAATAACCCAGATGTATGTCAACAGATGGATGGATAAACAAAGCGTTGTATGGCCATGCAGTGGGAGTATTATTCAGCCATGAAAAGGGATGAAGTGCTCAGGTATGCACCAACATTGATGAACTCTGAAAGCGTTAAGATAAGTGAAAGAAATAAGACCAAAAAGACCCAAATTTTATGATCCCATGTATATGAAACAGAATAGTTAAATCCATAGAGATAGATAAGAGACTACAAGAGAGGGTACATGGGTGAGTGGGGAGTGACTGCTTCATGGATATGGAGTTTCTCTTTGAGGTGATGAAGTTTTGGAACTATCTAGTGATGATGGTTGCACAACCCTGGAAATATACTAAATGCCACTGAAATGTAGACTTGAACACGGTAAATTTTATATTACATTATTATTTTGATTTTAAAAACCTAAGGGGTGGTGGTCTCCATTCTATGATTTGTGGTCTCCTCATTTCTTCTCCATGTAGATCTCAGGTAAACAACAAATGAAGCCGCAAAAGCTTAGGCCTGTGTTCTTGTTTCCATGCCAGTTCTCACTTGTGCCCAAGAGCTAGCCTGGCCAGTTACTCTGCCCTACCTAAACTTCACCCCTTCCTGTTCTAGTTCTTCATAGACTCTGCTGAGGATTCTGCTACTTAATACTAATTTCACTGAGCACCTCCTATTCCCAGAGTCACTAAGCTACACACTTAGCATGCATTAACTCATGTAATCCTCCCAACAATGCCATAAAGTGGGATCAACATTGTCCCCACTGTACACTTGATGGAACAGGAGAGGACTCTCCCAGGCACCTGGGCATGGCAAAACTGGGCCAGGAAGGCAGATGGTAATGTTTCCAAAGCCATGATAAATCTATTCTCTGAGATGTGAATGCTGTTCCCCGAAAAATAAAATGGGAATTTCTATTAGTATAATAAAGGCTCTGATAAAAATCCTTCAGGAAAGGAATTTTTTAATGTGTTTTTCCCAATGTTCTCCAAAAATAGTTGACCACAGAGCTCTTTCTCCCTCTCTATTTCTCCTCCTGTTCCTCCTCTCGCTCTTCAACTGTCTCATTCAGAGAACTTCTCTTAACATACCAGGGGACATTCATGTTTCTGAGACCATAGAGTGGAAAATGCTGCATCAAACGGGTAAACTGTTGAGCCAGAGAGGCCTCTCTAGCTAAGTAATGTCAAAGAAAACACCAGTCATGACACTGACTAAAACAGTAAGGCAGACTCTATTGGAGACCACTGAGATGGGTGTAGGGACCACAGCAATAGCTTCGGCAGTATAGGAGAGATATTGGGTCCAACTCCAAACATGACAAGGAAAAGTGAGAATGTATGGCCAAGGAGCCGGGTGGGGGTGAGTGGATGGAAAATTACTAAGAGGAGATTACTGATCCGGGTCAGGGGGGATCCTGGCTAAACCTACCTAACAGGATTCTTGCTGAAGGCAGGCCAGGGTGATCAGATATCACCTGGGGGTGGTGGAGGAGCCTGAACCAGATCAGATATCAAGGGCGGAGACTCTGGCTAACCAACTTAGCAGGACTCTTGCTAAAACTGGATGAAGCAAGATGGACCCAGAAGCCGGAAAGTCAAGTCTTAGTTGGGAAGAGGACTCACAGGAGCCTGGCATAAAAGTCTGGTTAAGGAGACACTCAGCCAACAAACCAGCCACTGAACCTCTGTGTTAGGGTCTGAAGAAATAATGGGGGGAAATGCAGAAAGACAGACTAGGAGGCTTGGGAGCAACAGGGCGAACCAAGGAAGATGTTATAATCAGGGCCTCTGGCAGGGATTCTCAGCCCTGAAACACACGGAAATTCCCTGTAGAATGTAAAAATGAGCAAAGAAACCATGTCTGCCCTCCAATGCTCTGAGTCCGGATACAGCTCCGGGATCTGGTTGCCTGTCAGTCTCCCAGGTGGGTCTAGAGTGTGGGCCGGGGGGGGGGGTTGTTGGTCAGAAAGGTTCCCCTAGGAAGAAACCTCTATGGGCTGCATAAAGAAAAGCTGTCCTTGACAGCCTCGACCTCAAGAAGCTAAGACCCTGACAAGGCCAGGATGAGGAAGGAGGGAGGAAGCGGCATCTCTCCCATCTTCACTGGAGCCAGGGCCATTAAGCAGAAATGGCTTCCTCTCCCCCGGAATCTCCACGCTCACCATCAAAAGCCAGAAATGGGATGAGTGATTACAGTTCCTTACAATCACTCGATTTCATAAGGCCTCCCTTTCATTTATATCCTAAATAAATGGATTTTTGCAGGGATGGATTTATTGCCAATCAGTCCTGTCAGCCCTCCATATCATAAATGTGTATTTACTTTTACAAAGTATTTCCTGTATTCCGGTTTTTGGATGTGGCTTGAGATACATGCATCCTGGAAACTTAAAGAAATTCTATTTTATTTTGTTGTTTTCCTTCAGGCTTTCTGGGCGTCCATTTCCCTGGTATCTCTGCCTTTACATTAATGGTTTTGAAAGCGTGTCCCAGGACTAGCAGCAGCATCAGGGAGCAAGTTAGAAATGCAATTTCTTGGGCTTCACCCTAATCCACGAAATCAGAAACCCTGAGAATAGAGCAGCAATCTGTATTTTGACAAGCCCTCAGGTCATTCAGAGGCACAGTAAGACAATTGTTTTGCTTAATACCCTAAAAGCCCACACTTCGCAGGAAATAGTCTGTGTCTTTAAGCACCTCCCTTAGATTTCTAGGCTTCAGTTTAATCACATGTGCAGGGGAAGGCAACAGGCATCCATTGAGCACTCCCACCGGCTGGACCTGGAAAACTACAACACCCCGAGAAGGCTTAACTTCATTTTAAGATGGAAAATCAAGGCCTAGGTAGTCAAACCACTGTCAAGGTCTCACTAGTGAGGCTCAGAGCTGGGTCTCAAACCACATCTACCTGCAGCCAAAACCAAAACAGCACCCCCGAGCCCCTTCCAGCCTCCAACTCCAAAGTATCTTAACTCCCAAAGTGGGCCTGACAACGGGAAGAAGCTCAACCACAGATTCCCCAGTTCTTTAAAACAATTGATCTTGGCCGAATGGAGGGTAAGTGGGGGTGGTCAGCAGCAGCTGAATCTGTTCGCAGGAAAGATATTAGAACCCCTCCTGTTCTATGTTATGTAGCAAGCACCCTTTCCCTTGAAAAACACTTCCACGCATTCAGTTCATGCTTTCTGAGTTCCAGATGCTCTGCAGAGTCTAGGAATAAGTAGAGAGAACAAGGCAAAGTTCCCTGATTCATGGTGACAAGAGCCGGCCCTTAAGTGAGCACGTGGCCCAGCCACAGTGCAAAACAAGTTCATTTCATCGTCAGACTAGACTGTGAGTTAGGGAACTGAGACTCTGAGTGGGATCAGGTCTTTCTGGTGCATAAGAATGGCGAAGCCCAAGGGACCTGGAGGGCTGGGGTGAAGGTGCATTCACAGCTTGCAAAGAAAGAATTCAATTCAAAGTAGCAGGTACAGATACCTAGGTCTTTGCCCTGCTCTGACCCATGGGTTTCCCGGTAGCAGGACTGAAAACAGGACAGTTTCTGAATGCTTCAGAAGGGAGAACGGTGCTCAAGTAGTTCCCATCTGCAGACTTGTCCTATCCCACTCCCCTTCTGGCCCCAGAGCCTTGAACAACAACAAATACTGCTAACAGAGGTCACCTACCCTCAGGGTGCAACACAGGCACCTGCTCCTCCTTCTGGGCGGAAGGCCCTTTCTCTCCAGCAGGCCTACACACCCAGCAACCCCAGCCCCACCTCTCCCACCACCCCAGCCTCTGGGGTTCACAGCCCAGGCTGCCTTGGCCTCCCAGAGCAGCAGAGGAAGCCTAAAAAGATCAGAGAGCCATGGGGGGGGTGGGGGGGTGGAAGGGGAGAGGGGCAGTGAAAGCTACAGGACACACGCTTTGGGGGGACCAGACACAATCCATCCTTGAGAGATTCTGTTCCACTTTCGGGGTTGCAGTTATGGAGTACCCCTGAGGATGTAATTTTTAACGGATACAAATTCAGTCTTTCTGCTTCATTCCATGAGACACATAATACAATATTAGGGGTGTGGAAGTGTGTGCATTATGATCAGAATTTTAGGAAGCGTGGAAGCGTGTGCATTATGATCAGAATCACAAACCAACCCAGTTCTTGAATGGATGCCACCGGGAGACAGCCCCCGCCCAGGAGGGCAGGGCGATTGTAGGCAGAAGGGTGAGGGTTCGGTCTCGGGCTTTTGTTACGGGATAGATTCCTCTGAATCCA
Organism: Spilogale gracilis; assembly: GCA_004023965.1. Lineage (NCBI taxonomy): Eukaryota > Metazoa > Chordata > Mammalia > Carnivora > Mephitidae > Spilogale > Spilogale gracilis. The sequence continues at coordinate 17,326 of PITA01024581.1, read as the reverse complement.
CGTGCGACTCGTATAGTCGGACCCCCTCCTTCACTCGCTCCTGAGTGTGTTCTAATCAGGTCTGGAAAGCAAAGGCCAGGAGCCTGTTCTAGGACATCTGTGGAAGGGAAGGTTGAGTGGATCTGGTGGCAAGTCTTGGTGATCTACTGGCTCAAACCTCATGATAGAAATGAGGCTGCTGGCCCACGACCATGGCAGTAGAAGGGATCTGGGGGGCAGCACGTGGTGAGGAGTCCAAAGTTTTAGATCTGGCCCCGGGTGGGGTGACACAAGTGTCCTTTTACTTCACCAAAGTTCACTCAGCTGTCTATGTTTTATGCAGTGGAATGTTTGTCATATTTCATAATTTTTTTGAAACATGGCTTAAAAAAAAAAAAGAGGCATCCTGAGCATTTCCAGTTTAATCACAATATTGCTGCCAAGGCCTCCTGCAAGTGATGCTGTGCATGAGTCAGGAAATGTCTGAAAGGGAAATGGCGTTCTCTAGGCACCGCAAGACAGAAGAATTTGATTTCATTCTGTGGGAAGTGGACGACGGGAGATTTACCCCTTCTAGAGCACAGGAACCCATGTCTCCAGGTCTGGAGGGAGGCAGAGCTGCAGACAGCCTGGAGGAGGGGCCCTCCGGGGGGGCCCCCCCGCTGGGAGGCCATGCTGGTGAGTGGGCACTGGCTGAGAGAAGCAGGGCAGCCATGCTGGCAGCTGCTGAAAGAAGCCTCCGGAGCCCCCATAGGAGCCCGCCTCCCTGATCTCTGCTACCATCACTGCAGGTAATGTGAGGTAAAATGTGTTTTTATAAAGCCACTCCCAACTTTTCATTAGCTTGCTTTTTTCTTAATGAGAAAACTAATCAGGAGAAACCACAGGAAAGCCCCAGCTGGATCTAAGCTCCTTCCAGTGTGGTCAAATGTGGCTGAACTCAGACCAAATAAAGATGTTTACTGACAGCCTAATAAACAAATGGGCCCCTTTGGATGTAACCTTGATGAATGGAGCATCCAGGTGTTTTCAATAATGGCAATAAGCACTACAACTCAAAGTATTTCTGATTCAAGTATAATGCATTATTAGGCCATTAGAGGCTGAGCACGGAGGACCATTTGGACACAGCCCTATCAATAATGCTGCTTCCCAGCCTGCATTTAGGCCCAGGGAATTAGTCATCCTGATATTCTATTTAATAAAAACCTCAAGAAGAAGCATCAAAAATCACATTACATTTTAACAGGGTTACAACAGCCCAGGAGAACCACAAGTTTAATTTTCATAAGAGCATTCATTCCTCAATTATGTCAGACATGAAAATGTAAATGGCAAATTTAATGCTAACAATATCCCTCAAAGCACATTGGCAGGTAAAGGCACATTATGTTGAGTAGATGCTGGCTGCATATCAAGCAGCCCCCAAAGCAAGACTTGGGGTGCAGAGAGGAGAAGGGATTCAGGCTACTGAGCTGGAAGAGCTCCAGCCCCTTGGGTAGGGGAGGGAAGGGAACACTTAGGAGTCTTAGGGACATGGGTTCCCTTGCATCCACTCAAGACATTTCTAATGGGTGCCAAAAGCCCCATTTCTTCAATGGCAGTAGTCAAAAAATGCCAATGAAGGCATTCCAGGACCTAAAAGTGAACAGAACTCCCAAGGGATGGCCAGGAATTGCATGGAGTACTTGAGATGGGCATCTGTATTCTCAACAATAGTCCATGTTAGAGATTCCTCCTCCTTCAGAAGACTAGACCACTTTTCTGGCTGAGAGTGTGATACAAAGAAGACAGTATTTCTATTTTTAATGGAAGCCACTGACATCCGTCACCAAGAATTCCAATTCTTTTTTCCATAAAGAAAACTGCCTCTGCAAGATGTTCATGATATATTGATAAATTTTTAAAAAGGAATAATCTAGAGCAAGAAAATACCAGATACTAATTGTAGAAGTATATGCGTAGGAGATAATCTGAAAGATTATACATTAAATTAAAGGTAAGCAAAAATAATAATGTTAAAGACTTTTTAAAGAGAGAGACCCCATTAGAGAATGTCCATTCATGGATATAGCCATCTCTCCAGTGACAAGCTGTTATACCATTCCTTCTGAGTTTCTCTGTGTCTGTAATTAAATCAGAATCATAAACCATGAGAGCAGAAATAAGGCTCAGATGCAATCTTGTCTTATCCTTCTCCTCACTTGGAGAAAGCTAAGACCTAGAGAGATTCATTCATTCAGCAAGGATTTTCCAAGAGTCTAAAATGTGCCAGGCAGGACTCGAGGTTCTGGGCTTCCCTCCAGGGCTCAATCCAAACCTCAATCTGAAGATCTTGGAGCTGATACATCACTGATAACATGGAACCTGATACATGACAGCAAATTTTACCATTCTTTCCTTTGGGGAAATTTTCTTGGAAGTTAGCCTTTCCAAAGATCTACTCAAATGTTTTTATTTCAAATAATGTAATGAGTCACTGTTATAAATATTCTTTGTTCTTTTCACATGAGAGAGACTTTATAAAGATTTTTTTTTAATTTTTGAAACTGTATTATTTTGTATGTGAAAGGTCCAACAGGTAAAACACTAAGTTGATGCCAACAAACTTTGAATGGCCCAGGTGAGAAGAGATGAGGGTCCACATGGGGGCTGTAACTAAAAAGTAAAGTGGGAGGGAACAAATGAAAGAGACAGGAGTTAAAAATTTTCAGAATGTATCAACTGAGTGGATGTGGGGATGAGAAGGGGAAGAATTAAAGATAAATGTGGGGAGATACAGCTTTGGAAGCTAGGGTGTGGTGATGTCTCCAAGTACTTAAGAAAAATAAGAGATAAATTTGGTTAAGGTGGGGTAGGGTATTAATTTATCTTTAGATAGGTTGAGTTTGAGAAGCCTTTGGTACATTCAAGGAAAGATTCTGATAGACATGTGGTCTGGAGCTCTAGAGAAAATTCAACTTAGAGACACGGACTTGTAATATGACTCTCTAATGGGACAGTGGTGAAAACTGTGATAGTGAACGAGTCTTCTGGCCCAGGCAGAAAGTGGATGAAAGGAGAAAGTGGTCATAATTGTCTAGTAAGGAATAAAAATGTTAAAGCCTTAGGCAAAACAAGAAGAACTGATGGAGGTGACAGGGAAAGCATAGAGAAGTAGTAAAATGCCAGGACAGTGACCAAATTACAAACACACAGAGCAGTTTCTTGGGAAGAGCTGGTGAGTCACACTTCTCTAGCCAGAGGAGGTCTCCTGGACATGGCATGAGAAATGGGAGAGGTGTCAAATTTCATAAAGGGTAATGGAGCCTCATGTCCAAAGTTCATGCAGATCACTAGAAGCCAGCAACCAACAATGGGGGAGTCCTTAGCATTGTTGAGTAGGCATGGCCCTTTGGGCTTTGTCAAGTAACTTAGAATTTGATGAGACTCCCCAAATCATAGAAAATTCACCATATCATAGGAAATTTTACTGATGCCTGATTTCTGGCTGGACTCCAGGGAAGCTGAGGCAAAGCATGTAGAGCCCCAGCTCCCAGACATTCTGAACAAGGCTTAATTTTTTTTTTTAATTTTTCCAAAAGAAAACACTCTTCTCCCGTGACAACACATCATGACCCACTCCCAATTCTCAGCTCCTTCCCAACACTTAACAACCCACACCCTATGACAGGGGTAGGGAAAACCCTGTCAGGAGAAATGAAAGACATCTGCCCGCCATAGTGACCTTCATTGCCTTGGCCATGTCTGCCTTCTCTCTGTTAGCACTGAGTATCTACCACTTGCTAAGTATCTTGATTCTTGGGTCCTTTCTCTATGTTCAGCAGCAAAAGAGTAAAGGAGATTAAAATCACAACGATCCTATCTGTCAGCTGGGGAGAGGGTAAAATATGAATATTCTTAAGACAAAGAATCACACGTTGTCTGTGTGTGGTGGACCAGAAGACAACACAAGCAGGACAGGCCAAGAATCTGACTCATTCCAGTAAACCAGTGAGGACATTTTAACTAGATGTTTGACTCTGGGTTCTTGTGACATAAGCACCTCCCCCGTCCTCCTGGAGCCATCATTAACTCTATCATATATGACTGCTGAAGAGCATGGTGAGAAAAGAGAGGTGTTAAGAACAAGATGACGCATCATAATAGCCAAGTTCAAGGACAGCAAACCCCCAGGGTAACCTCGTTCCCTCTAGCTTCACATTTCCACATGAGGGACATGACTGTCTCTCTTGGCCACTCCTTCCCCCTGCGGAAGAAGGGTGAACTACCAGACTGTCTAATTGGAAGCAAACACTTGTCGGAGGCAGCACCTGTGTCCCCAAGAGCCTGTAGAAATACCCACCAACAGAAGGCATTTTTGCTTTTGTGGGTTCCCTGCAGAAACATGTGGAGAAACAGATTGTGCTGGTGGCAATTTCAGTGAAACAGCTGGAAGGGCTCCACTTTGCACAAAATAAATCTGCAACGTAATGTAAGTCGTGACATGCACCAAGAATTAGCTTCTGCTGGAAAATACACTGATGTGGCTAGGATATCAGTTTTGCCCAGAAGAGACTGAAAAAAACAACAAACAAACACACATTAACTGAATGAGAATTGGAATACCGAAGGAGAGCCACAGAATATGTATTCAGGCCTGCCTGTGTACTGAGTTCTGCATTTTATATACGTTATAACCATCTCATCTGTGCGATGGTTCCCTTGCACAGTGAGGGAAACAACATCAAAGAGACTGGGCAACGTGCCTGAGATCACACATGAAAAGAGGCAGAGCTGGCAGTCTCAGGCCTGTCTAATTCCAAAGCTCCCGGTCTGTCCATTCATGTGTACTGCCAAGTGCCAAGCAATGTGTTTTCCTCATTTTCTTTGCTTATAATTTCAGTCTTATGCCAGACAGAGCAGAAAGCCCATTGTCTAGGCATGGCAGAGTCGAAGTGTTGAACTTGGGCTTCAGAAAATTCCTAGGATCTAGTAAGGGACTCAGCTGCTGCTGGAAGGGAGGTGGCATATGCTTTGAGGAAGACAGACCCAAGTTCGAATCCTAGCTCCGCAACTTCTTAACTGAGTAAGTTTAAGCAAGATCCTTTAACCTTTGAGTCTCAGTTTCCTCATCTGGAAAATGAGGCTGATGATACATGCCTCAGAGAATTATCATAGTGTTTATATTTAAAGTTAAAAGTAGGGCGCAGTCAGTTAAGCATCTACGGGTGGCTCAGTCAGTTAAGCATCTACGTTCAACTCAGATCATGATCCTAGGGTCCTGGGATGGAGCCCCGCATCGGGCTCCCTGCTCAACAGAGAGTCTGTGTCTCCCTCTGCCCCTCCCCCTGCTCATACTTTCTCCCCCTCTCTCTTTCTCACTCTCTCTCTCAAACACATGCACACAAAAATAACTAACTAAATAAAAAATGTTAAAAAAAATATAATAAGATTGGAAGCACCCTGACATGCTATCACACATTGGCGGGCCCCAGTGCCCCTGCACGCTGTGGTAGACCTGTAAGGCACATCACACCTGCAAACTATAGCACAGGCCTAGGCCTTATGCCCTCTGCCCTCAACAAGGTTAGCTCCCCTCCTCAATGTGAGCAAATGATAGGAACCCATCACAGTGACAGGGACTGCATCTCAAAAACAGTAGTTAAAAGATGACACCAACCAAAACTGTTCAGAACTAAAGCCAGGATTTTGTCATGGAGGCTCACCTTCTGGTGAGAATCAGATCCTCATCAACTACTCAGGTGAAATGTATAGAGCCCAAACCTCACTGGAAGTGCCAAGCATCGTAGACTACCTTCTGGGGTGATCCCCAGTGATCCCCAGTGTTCAGAGCCTTGTGTAATTCCCTCCCCTTGAGTGTAGACCAAATTTGGTACTTGCTTATAACAAATAGAATACAGTAAAAGTAATACAATGTCATTTCTGAGATTAGGTGACAAAAGACTGTACCTTCCATCTTGCTGGCTTGCTCAACTGTTCAGCCTCTACTCTCCACTTAGGTAATGCCAGCTGCCATGTTGTCTGTCCTCTGGAGAGCCCCCTGTGGGAGAAATTGAGGGTGGCTGCCAGCCAAGGTGGTGACATCTTGATTGCAAAATCACAGGAGACTCCGAGCTGGAAGACCCAGGTAAGCCATGCCCAGATTCCTGAGTCACAGAAACTGAGACATGATAAATGTGTGTTAATTTAAACTAAGTTTCAGAGTAATTTGTCACACAGCACTAGATAGCTAAAGCACCAAGTAGTCTACAGTCACACAATTTTTATTTAAGTAAACGTAGTCCAGAAGCTACAAATAATTAAAATCAATCTCAAGCTTGGGACACCGGGCTGGCTCAGTTGGGAGAGCATTGAAGTCTTGATCTCCAAGGTCATGAGTTGGAGCCCCATGTTGGGTGTGGTGATTACTTAAAAAAGCAGTAATAATAATAAAGCAGTTTCCCATTAAAAAGAAATCCCTCTCAAGCTTCACTGGCACTTTGTGAAGAAAGTCTAAGCAAATACCCCCTGACAGCCACTGCCTCTGCAGTTGCAGCACGCCAGCTATGGCTCCCAGCAGTGGCTACTCTCCTCATACCTCGTTCTCAATTGTCCACTGGAACTCACCACCAAATATGGGCCCTCAGGGCCCTTCTCTGGATTTCCACTGTTCTCTGCCTTCCATATCTACTCTTTCTTCTCTTGAGTAAGTATATCTGGACCACGTCAGCCCCAAATCACCAGTGACTCTCCTTCAGTTAAAGCGGGCAGAGAACAGAGCAAGTGAGGACAGCGTTTGCCTTAGAGAGCAGGGTGATGGGAAGACAGTGAACCCACGCTCGGGGTGAGGATTTGACCCTGCAACCCCTGTACTGGGCTGGGGCTGTCAATGAACAAGCACAAATCCCACAGCATGTAGGCTTCAGCTTAAAAAAAAGAGTTATCAGGGCGCCTAGGTGGCTCAGGTCATGATCTCAGGGCCCTGGGATCGAGACCCGCATGGGCTCTCTGCTCAGCAGGGAGCCTGCTTCTTCCTCTCTCTCTGCCTGCCTCTCTGCCTACTTGTGATCTCTCTGTCAAATAAATATATAAAATCTTAAAAAAAAGAGTATCAAGTCCTTAGAGAGGTAGCACAGGCCAGGGGATAAGCTGTGGGTGTCAGCCACACTTCCAGAAAAAGGGGGCCTTCCAGAAAAATGGGAAATTTTCCTCTAAGAAAATTTTACCAGTTTCTCTTTCTGTTTGTGATTATATTTGGAGAGGGAAGATTACAGATATTTTTGAATTAGAGATGTCTTACATCCTCATGAATTAGGTTAGGGTTTTATCTTACAAGCCACATTCTTAAAAATAAGAATTCTTAAAAATAAGAATGTCTTCAAAATAAGAAAGAAACAATACTCATCATAAAAAGAATATCTCAAGCAGGAAGAATGCCAAGTTCTACCAAGACTGAATTTCTCAAGGCTTTGCTAGCTAGCCGGTGTCTGGTGAAAATTTGCTACAGCCTCATTTGGGGCATTCAGATAATTCTAAGTATACCCTGCTAGGCTAGGCAGAGTCATTATCTCCTGTAAGTAGATCCAGTTCCAAGAGCAGGAAATTAAATAGCTTATTTTAGCCAAGAAGCCTGCGGTAAATTAGCTAATTCCATTACCTTCATTGCAGTGCTTATCTTGCCCTAAAGAACAGCCTCAGGGCAGCATAAGAAACTTAACCACTGAGAGTAGGCGTGGCTCACGCTGCCCCAAGGCTGAGCCTCACTGTGTCCCTTGAGAGAACAGCGCCATTTGAGGCCCCAAATGCCACCACTTTGGGTTCAAACAAGAATGTCTCGGGTTATTTTCAATAAGACACCAAGCTCTGTGAGGACTAGGATTTATCCTTTATTTTTTAATATATTGTATGATGCTCTGTTTTTAGATAAACCAAAAATTTTTATTTTCTAAAATGAAGGTAATACGTGCACACATCAGGAGCTGCAAAGAACATGACAAATTGTGCACGTTGAGCTTCGAACAGTTTCTGACATAGAGTAGCTACTCAATATTAATGAATAGGGAAGAGAGTATCATAGGAAGGATAATGGAAATAAAATTAGCCATAAAAACATAGCCTTATTATTATGTATGCTATTCGTCTGGCACCATTTTCAGTTCACAGAGAGCATTAAAATATACAACAGAGAAAGTATGTATTTTTACCATCTGCAAACTTAATATAGTGAAAATAACTGATTTGTATATCTGTTAACAATTTATTATCATGACCATTTTATGAGAAAACTGAGTATTTCAGAGATTAATTTGCTGAAGCTATTCACAAATATATAAGGTTTTTATAATAATAGTATTTATGAGTACGTACTATTTATCACTTTACATACATGAACTCTTTTAATATTTTCAGCAACCTCATTATTAAACTAGAGACTATTACCCCCACTTAACAGAGTAGGAAACAGAGGTCCTGTGCTTCATTCTGACAATATCCCTAATGACTATGTATACAAAGATTCTCAACAAAGTTCTAGCAAACCAAACTGAAACACACACTGAAAGAATCATACACTCTGGTCGAGTGGGATTCATCTCTGGAATGCAAAGATGTTTCAAACCATATACAAATCAATAAATATGATAAACCATCTTAATAGAATAAAGGATAGAAGTCATATGATCCTCTCAGTTGATGCAAAGAAAGCATTTGACAAAATGTGACACCATCTTATGATAAAAGTTCTCAATAAAATGGGTGTAGAATGAACACACCTCAACATAATGAAGGCCGCATACGACAAACTCACAGCTAACATCCCCAGTGGTGAAAAGCTGAGAGCTTTTCCTCAAAAATTAGGAACAAGACAAGGATGCCCACTCTTACCATTCTTATTCAACAACCAAAAATAAAGAGAGATTGAGAAGGAAACCGTCAACCTGAACTGACATTCCCAAAGGCAGGTGTTCTGAGGATGTGTATTTGCCCTTGAACTTCCTCTTCCCCTTAGGCCATCCTGTCACCATGATGAGCAGCAGCAAGGAGTCAGTCAGCTGCCAGGGATAGAAGATTCTCTTTAACAATATAGGAAGCCAACCACAATAAGGAGAAACAATTCTAGGTGATAGATATAACAAAGAAGGAATGAAGGAAGAAAAAGGGATACGAAGATATAATCTCTTAAAGTCAGTGAATCAAAAAGACAATCAGTTACAGGTCTTGCCCCCTCCCAATTAAGTGTGTGTGCATGTGTAAAACAATTCTTAGGAATAGGATAACACTTGTTAGAGGTAAGAGAAAGAAGGGTTATTTTTCTCAGATGATAGAAGGCTTGCAATAAGAAATAGCATGTGGCTAACATAACATAATAAAAATAAATAAATAAAAGTACAGACTCGACCATTAAATTTTTAACAAATTGGAAAAAAAAAGGAAAGAAATAGCATGTGCAGAGGCACAATTAAAGTACATTTTTAAAATAATTTAATTTTTTAAAGATTTTTAAAATTTATTTATTTTAGAGAGAGCATGCATGCCTGAGACGGAGGAGAGACAGAGGGGAGAGGGGTAAGAAGAGGTAAAAGCAGACTCCATACTGAGCGGGAAGCCTGATGCACGGCTTGATCTCATGACCCTGAGATCATGACCTGAGCAGAAACCAAGAGTTGGACGCTCAAGGTACTGAGCCACACAAACACCCCTAAAAAAATTTATAGATTGGATTTTACATAGTTTTCCAGAGAAATATCTTGTCTGGTCTAGATGAGAATTTTCCTGCCAGCTGGTAGATAGTGCCTGACCCCTCCTGATGCGACAGTGTATTGTCCCTATCAAGGAATTCTGGCAATCAGGGTATGACCTGAAGATAAAGACAGACCAAGAATCTAGAATCCAGAGGAAAAATACCAATCAGTAAGATGCTTTGGATGACTACTATTCACAAGTTGTATCAATTACACGCTATGTGACCAAAAGTATGATGGTTCTGGGAGTTCAGATCAAAGCTTTGAAGGGCATATCAGAAGCAGTCCAGTTTGAGAGGGGGTGTCAAAGGGCAGGGAGGCAGAGTAAGAACACTAGAAATTGTTGAACTCCCCCCTCCCCCATGGTAAACTTGATACAAGTGCTGGTTTTCATGCTTATGCTTTACCTGCCCACTGGGCATTTACTTTAATCTGCAGTTTCTTCAAACTGCCCTATCTTTGGCCTCCCCAGGAATAACCATCTTAAGGAAACTGAGATAACACAATAGCAATTAAACAGCTGGGAGGAAATGAGTTCTTGCATGATGGGAGAAAGACCCCCCCAAAGACACTGGTTTGGTTGATGGAAAATATGCAGCTCAGTTCAAGCCTAATGTGGGAAAAAAACCACACAGTATCAGAATGCTGGAAAGGTCAAGCTCTTTCCACAGTGGGAGCTGCTGAGGCTGGGTGGCCAACTGTTAGCTCCAATTCAGTAACAAGAGATAAGGAAGGGACAGTCAGTGCAAACCCATAAATCTCTCCACCATGCAGCATTTTATCTGAATATGTAAAAAAAAAAAATTTAGACAGGAAATATGTAACCCTAAAGCAGTAGCCTGATATTTATTAGCTATAACTGGGTTTTCCAAACATGTAGCATAAGTTAATTGAGACTTCAACAGAGGCCTTAAACTGCTAGCCTCTTTCATCCATTTAAAATTTAGAAAATCACAGTGTTCCTGATGAGAATCAAGATAGCTGTACTGTTCGAAGAAATAGGCCCAGGAACCACTTGACACAAGTGGTCCACCTGCAGACCCCGAGGCTGATCCCTGCTTTGGTACATTTCCTAAATGGTGAGTCAAGTATGACTAGTCCATGTGAAGGCACTAAATGTGCAAATTCTCATTATTCAGTGCCCAAATAAGGCCCAAGATGGCCAACCCTGACATATGATTTGTCTACCAGTGCAGATCTCCCCTCTGAAGTTTCTTTTAACTTGATTAAGAAACTTCAAATACTCACTATACAACTATATACACATTAAACTACATGTTGATCTTTCCATCTTTTTATCTATGTTATTGAAGGTAAACTTAAGCATAAATACATACATTTACAAGTTCAAATACCATACAATCTGACATGGTTCTAGAATTATCTACCAGTCTTTCTCCCTAGGGAGTCTTGTCAGGCATGACTAAGCTAAACTGGTTCTCAACCAATGCCTCCTGGGGAGGACATCTGACTATGTTTGGAGACCTTTTTGATTGTCACAATTTGGGGTAAGGAGCTACAGGCATATTTGTAGGTAGAGGCAGAAATGCTTCTAAACACCCTAATATGCCTAAGACAGCCCTTTCACAAAAATTGGCCAATCTGACATGTCAATACTGTCCACGTGGAGAATTAGGATATTGATCGTCTTTCCTTCATCATCCTCGTTCCACTTCCACTAGCCTGGCTCATCCGTGCCTCACAGCTCTACCACTAGTGGAAGGAAACAATCAATTCTGAAATGACAGCAATCTCCCTAAATCTCCACCTGTCAGATTCTTTGTTGCAAACTTCTCAGTCTGCTCTACATCATTTAAACAGAAAATGAATCTATTCAAGACTATCAAGCAACTTGCAGAATTTCCGGGGGTGAGGTGGAGGGAATGGTGCAGAGAATTAGTGTTGGGGGCTAGGTAGCTGGAGCAACGCCCAAACCACAATGCAACAAAAACACCACCCATACACATGTACACTCGGGGGGACCTCTGCCACCCCTATACCAAAAGATCAAGTCCAGCTTGCCCAGCTCTCTTGTGTGGCTTACTTCTGCAGTTGAGGTTCATACAGATGGCCCTAGTTGGCAGGAAGAGAGTAATACAACACCTACCATCTTGATGACAGGATGGAAAAGATGGAAAACCAGCTCGACTTGTGGATTCATAAGAAGACAACCAACTCTTAAAAAGCATAGTGGGCAGCATTGTGAGGCTGAACGCCAGAGGAATCTGTGGTCCCCTACTATAATTAAAATATAGTTTTATTATAAAACATATGTAATTAATTATGTATAAAATACATAAATAGTGTCTTTAAACAGGAACCCACATGAAACAAGGTTATGGATTGATCTGTGTCCAGGGGTGTGTGGGAGCCCCATCCTGTATTTATTTCCTCTAGGAGCAATGACTCCAGATTCACTAATTCAGTATTCATGGCAACTTTATAGGACAAAACTACTGCAAATAATGACAGAATCAACTGTATCTTAGGAAGGCACTTCTCAGAATCAACACCATGCGGAAGTATAAATTCTCGATGGTATATACTTGCCTGAGAGTACATTTGAAAGGCCTCCTGAGTACCTGGTGAGAGGTTTGCTGCAGAGAAAGAGAGGCAGATCCAATGACAGAACAGATGGGAAGAAAAGACAAATGCCTCCTACTTCCATATAAGATTGTGGTTTTGCCAAAGATCCAACAACTAACTCAGCGGCTCCTGGAGTGAAAGCTCAGTGAAATTAAAATGATTTTCCAAACACCAAATAGCTCAGTGACCATGGTGCTCATACTTGGAGTATTTGTCTTTTCTGCACTTGTACTTACAGAAAGATTTCCTCATGACAACGTGACCAATAACACAGTATACAGCCATGCCTATGGGCACACCAGCCATGTCAGAACTGCCTATCAGCAGCTAGCCTCCAGCCAAAAGTCCTGGAAAGGATTAGCACCACACAACATTATTTGGCCTAAGGATATCTTGTTCATTAATTGATTAACTTAGAGAGAGTGTGTGTAAGCAGCAGGAGGGGCCAAGGGGGAGAAAGAAAATCTCAAGCAGAGATTCTCAGCCCAGAGCCCAGTGCAGGGCTCAATCTCACAAACCTGAGATCATGACCTGAGCTAAAATTGAGAGTCAGAGGCTTAACCAACTGAGCCACCCAGCAGCCCCTAGTCTAAGGATATTTTAGAAAATAGCCAGGCTGACAGATGAGCAAATCTCTGCCAGTAGACTGTCTATTCTAGGGCTGAAGACCATTACAGACTCACTCAATGAAGAATTACATTTCTCAATCCCTGAGAATACACCCAAAAGTATATGTCTGGTAATACTAACATCAACAAAAAAGATAACGGCTATATTTATTGAGTACTTCCTCTGTGGCAAGCATTGGATTCAGTGCTTTAACTTGTTACAAATTGTAGAGCTTAGTGTTCATCAAAATCATGCCAACTAGGGCAGCATTTTGAAGAAATGGTTTCTGTGGACATGGAGGTTTCTTTCATATTGATGTAAATTTAGGCAGCTGTCATTTCTGCAACTCTCACCTCAGAGACATGTGTCCTGGCAGTTGATGATACTGAGAACTTAGCAATGATAGTATTACATTATGTTTGTTCATGGAAAACTATTTCTGAAGCCCCCAGGGTCAGAAAGGGAGCAGGCTGGGTGCCAAGCACACCAACTACAACAGGGTCTCTGCCTAAGGAACTACAGCTGGCAGAGGACAGGAGTCATGAACTGACGTAACTGAAAAGGAAGCAATATGACTGTAAGAAGTGACCTGTGGGTATGTTGCTCAAGAGGTTTAGAGGATGGAGCAAATTCGCCTGCATAGGAGATACTGAGAAGGCTCTTGGAGGAGGTGGTGTTTACACTGTAAGTGAACAGAGAGCAGTAGGGTTAGAGTGGCAAAAAGAGGGTAGGGTTCAGAGCAAAAGCTAGAGAGTGAGTGAGTCTCTGGGCAGCACCACACAGCAAGTGTAAAGAAGAGTGTCCAGCATTCATCATATTCCCAGCGCCATGGTAGAACATGGACCCAAAGATGGTTCGGCTAAGGCTCCAGTCTTTGAGGGGCTCCTGAGCTAGAGCAGTGCTTCTCCAAGTGCAACCTTTGGTGAGATAAGGAGCACTCACCGGAATGAAAAGCAGCCTGCTGATTATTTTATTAAGTCTGATTGGAAACAAGTGAATTGATACAGGGACAGACATGATTTACATGTTGACCCAAGGTCACTCTATCGTGGGCCGGCAGCTGATGTGCCATACTTGGAGTCATACTTCTCTAGAGCAACAGTCTCCAAAATGGGGTACATGCAAGCAGACATACTGGGGCACAGAAAGAAAATACTAAAATTCTTTCTTAAACAGGAATGATCTCTTAGCTACAGTCTTTGGGGCCAGATATGTTTTGCATTTTCTTTTGGGTGCCAGAAAGGCAAATGTGCACATACTGTGTATTGTATGACACACCCCACTGGAGGTAGGGTGACACCAATTAATCAGACACATGAACATTTCTACAGCAAAATTTGTGACTGATTCTCAAACAGCATAAATACTGATTCCAAATAATCTTGTATCACTGCAGGTCAGGTTTTGCTGATGTTGGGAGACAATTTTCTCTACATTTCCTGTCATCTCTACACAGTTCCCCTGAGCAAATGCATTGACAAGCTCTGCTCAGAAATGACTGAATAATGAATACACCCTAGAAGCTGGAAAGAGTGAGCATATATGATAAAGATAGAGACTATCTTCTTCCTTGAAGACATTCTAGGATTATAAAGTTTAAAGATGCCTTGGATGCCTGCTTCCTCAGAGAGGTCCCAGGGGAGTAAAGATAATGTCTTGTCTTCCTCAGAGGCATCCAAAAATAGCAGGCACCATCATTACTCGATACCAATGCCCCTTCTCTGGAGCTTGGGCTCAGCAAAGTTAATCCAGCAAGGTCACACAACCAACAAGCGGTGGAGCAGGGTTGGAACATGTTTCTCAAGGGTTCTCTGGGATGCCCAGCCCTGCTCTTACCCACTGAACTCAGATAAGGATGTGCCAAGAACACTGGAAAAATCACCAGCTAGTACCCCTGATTTAAGATCTATCTCTTAACTTATTTGTTTCCTTACTTGGAAAAAGGGGCTAATACTTTCCTATTTTTTAAAGTTGTGAGGATATGGGAGGATGATCATGAGATGATAAAGGCTGAGATATTCTGGAAATTAAAGGTCAATGGAAAATGTAAGGGATTATAATTTATGTTACTAAAATCATTATGCTCCTAAAATACACAAAATGGAAGTGAGTAAAGTGACTTACGAGTCCCTTGCTGCCACTGTCTCCCATTGAAGCCAGGAGAAGCCCAGCACAACACCCAAGAGCCCAGCCTTGGCAAGTGCACAGGCCTGGGCTGACAAGACCTCCAGAGCATGACCAAGCAATGAGGGGAAGGGAGCTTCGGCCCTGCAGAAACAGAATCATCCAGCCTTCCATTTCATTCATTCCAGAAATAGCAAGGCCTTCTTGGTGGAGAGCTGCTATGTTTTGATTTTACCCAGAAGTTATCCAAGGGATGGAGAAGTTCCAGAGCCCCTCTGAGCAGGAATGAAGATCCTGCACTTAATTCTTACTTAGCCAAACACTCTCCCTTGGCTAGTCTGACAGAGTTTTGAAAGGATAAACATTTGGGGGGGGGGATTAAGCAAGTGATTGTGTTTCCTAAATATATGCTGACATTCAGTCTGTATAGAAGAAATACAGATTCAGATTAGGTCTAAAGAATAGAAAGTCACATTTGAGCCCCAACTGTGTATCAGACACAGAGCACAGCCCTCTCCTTACTCTTCATAGAGGCCCATGAAAGAATGACTGTCACCCTCATTTTATTACAGATGAGGAAGGAGAAGCTTGGAGAGGCTAACTGGTCTACCACAGACACAGGCAGCAAGTAACAAAACTGGGGTCTCAACCCAGCTTGCCTTTCTTCAACACCAACGCTGTTTCCAGCACACACTGCTTGGATGACTTATTTCTGATCCCCCTTCATTGTCAGATGACCAAAGAACAGACACTGTCACACCAGCACCTCTTCATCTATCCAAAACCATAACTATTTTTCCCTTGCAGATTAGAAAAGCAGCTCTTTAAGACAATGAAGTGGTGCTGTTGTCTTTTCCATCGTACCCTAGAAAAAAATAGATGATACCTTTGGAAGTTGACAGAGATGGCCTGTTTTCTGTGGTTTCATTTAGGGCTCAGTTGCTAGATTTGATCTCCACGTGTGAGGTTGCCAAAAGGTGGGGGGCAGAGATATCAGAGCAAGACAGCCAGTTAGCAGAGGTGGTACACCGGAGACCACGAAGGCCACAGCCTCTGAGAGAAGCCGGGCTCCTCCAACAAGAGACTGGCCTCCACCCTTGTAACTCCGGAAGCAAGAGAGCTTCTCCTGCTCATGGTCACACACTATTTATTGACCCCCTCCTTCCAATTTTCCTTGCTGTGACTCATATTGTAACCCAGCATTAGAGGTTCTGGGTCCAGTTTAGACATGAAATGGAAGGGGAGATTTGAAAAGTTCTGGAAGAAAGCATTAAACACTGTTAAAGAGTTCAAAAATCAAAGAGATGTTGGAAGAAAGAGAGATGGAAATGGGGAAAGAAACAGAGAGAGAAAAAGGGAGGGAGAGATAGAAGGAGGAGGGGGCAGAAAATGTTGACTTTGCTTAGAGAAGGGGCTGCAATGGAAATATAGTCAACCCTTTATTTTGGAGTGTCTTGTTTTTGTTGCAGAAACTCCAAGGAGAAATTCATCTTTTGTTATATCATTGGGCATCTACTCTGCAGTAGGCACTGGTCTGGCACTCTAACCACTTTTTCTGGAATGGGGTGCTCCTTGCAGCACACCCATATTACATACCCACTCATGCCTTTAGAGATAAAGGAATGGAAATGAGGAGGAAGAGGAGGAAGAGGAGGGAGGGGAGGAGAAGGAATAGGGCAGAGGAAGGAGGGGAAAGAAAAGGAACTATTGTGGGCATGTATGTCCCAGCACTATGTCTGGCATGTTACAGGCACCCCAGCATTTCTCCTCATATCCATTTTGCAAACTGCAAAGTAAGCATGAATAGTGCCATGAGGGAACTACAGTTCACATTTTGGTCACACGGATAATCAGCTAGCTCCCACTGAACCATTACACTAATTTGAGTCAGAGCTAATGAGTGGACCAAAAACTCTTCTAGGAAAACAGAGGGATAAAATGCCTTTATTCCTAAAATAATCATGTCACTATGGCCAAAAAAAAATGAGTTTTGTTAGATTATTGGGTTACTTGTCTTCCTTCTAAACTTTATATTCCTGAGGGTCAAGATGGCGGAAGGCCAGGTGACCGCATTTCAGGGAGTTCCCTGAAGAGAGCTGAATTCCAACAAAAAAACCACTACAAGACCACCGTGAACACCCATGAAACCAGCCTGAAATGTGATATTTCCCACTTCTGGACCGCCACGAGAGACAAAGAACATCGGCAAAAAGGTAGAAACAAATAAGAGGGTCTGGAGGCTTGCCCCCAGAGACAGGGGAGTGGGGGAGGAAGCCCGCAGAGCTGAACCATTGAAAACAAATACC